>PVJS01013133.1:0-42596 GCA_004027185.1 Glis glis | reverse complement strand
GAGGAGGAGGAGGAGGAGGAGGAGGAGGAGGAGGAGGAAGAGGAGGAGGAGAAGAAGAAGAAGAAGAAGAAGAAGAAGAAGAAGAAGAAGAGAAGGGGGAGGGGAGGAGAGAGCGAGAGAGAAGAGAGAAGAGAGAAGAGAGAAGAGAGAAGAGAGAAGAGAGAAGAGAGAAGAGGAGAGGAGAGGAAGAGAAAGCCAGATTGCCTTCTGTACTGATCATGTACAGATTTCTTTCCTTATCATTTTCCCTAAACAATACAGTATAACAACTATTTACACAGTCTTGACATTGTACTAGATATTATAAATAACCTAGAGATGAGTTAATTTATATAGGAGGATGTGTGTAGGCTACATGCAAGTATTGTACCATTTCACATAATAGACTGGAGCATCTGTGAATTTTGGTATCCTTAGCATCCTGGAACCAATTCTCCAGAGAAACACTGGGATGACTGTATAGTGCTTTAATGTCTTAAAGGAAAACAAGACACTGAAGAAGTCCTTCTAGAAAGTCCTATAGCTATGGCCACCACTTCAGGTCAATGTATCTGTTAGCCTTTGCTGCAAAACAAACAAGCCAAACCTCAGTGGCTTACTTATGTTTCTGTGGGCTGGCTTGGTTGGGCTGCATGGTTAAGGACAGCTTCATGCACTCACATGCCTAGGGCCTCCTCTAGGAGGGTAGGATGGTTGAGATGGACATGCCCTCTCCATGTGGCATTATACAGCATGCTAGTCTGGGCTTGTTTATAATGGTTTGCATCAGCAAAAGAGTGCAAGTCCTGATGTACAAGCCTTTTTTCAAGTTTCTGCATGTGAAATCCTTTCTAGTATCCCATTGGCCAAAGCAGATCATATAGAAAAGCCCAGATTCAAGGGTAAAAATATAGATGCTACCTCTTACTGGCAGGAACAGCAAAGGGCTTAGGGAAATTTGTGGTCATTTTGAAATTATTCCCAGTCAGTCAATGTGGAAATTATTCTACTTGTTCAATAAGACATTACAGCAATGAGCACAGCTGTCTATGGTTTCAGAAAATGCCACACTCACCATAGTAGCTAATATTTACATACAATATTTTGCTATAAACTTGTCTATAAAACTTAAAAAGATTTAAATGTGGAATTTAAGAAGAGCAATAAGAAAAATGCAATAACATTTCTCTGCTACTTTACATTTTACAAAACACTTTCACATATATTGCTTTTTAAAAAATCTTTTAAGAGTCTTCATAAGGCAGGTATTATTTTTATCCTCATTTTGTAGATGCATGAATGGATGCACATACATGCTAAGACTCTGACTTAGTAAAAGAAGTGGGATTTGAATTCAATTCTTTTGATGGTAAAGCTGGAGCCCATGCCAACCTACTACACCTAGGAGTCTCTGGGGTGCCTCACTGGTCATTTAATGCAGTAAGGGACAAATGTAGGTAGTTATTAGAGATGCCTATAATTCCTTTAGCCATACTAGTTATTATATACCATGTTCCCTTTCAATGAAAGGTTTTAAGGGCTATAAAATTTTTTAAGGAAAAAATGTCTATGTAAATGATACCCTTATTAAGGACCCAGTAAATTCTCTTTCTCTGTCTGTCTTCCATTTCTGGTGTTCGTTAATACCTGTATTCAGTTGTTTCTACACTATACTTATATGTTTACTGAATTTTACAATAAGAGCTGAATTTCACAAATTTGACTGAAGCTTAAATGTTCCTGTGCTCATTGTTACTGCAAGAAATAAGTTTATCCTGTACCTTTCATAAATGAATATGTATGTGTGTATGTGCATATAGGTGTACGTACATACATACACAAATATACCTAACACTCTGTATCTTCTATTTTACACTCGTAGACATGGTTCTCCAACAGAACATGGAGATTTCCCATGCACCCTGGGCATTAACCTGATAAATAGCACCAGAGAGCAGTAGGCTCCCAGAGATTTCTTTCATGGGAGATCAATATTTCTTAAGTCCTTTCTATCTAGATTTTACTGAGGTCATCTCATGCATGGACTAGTTAGATGTGTGGTCCTGGGCACAGGTACAATGTGCAGCCAGCATCTAATGTGTCCCTTGACCTACTAGCTCACCTTGGCAGAAAGATCCGAGGAAGCTCTGACTGGCGAGTTTCCCTGAGCAGCCTGGAGCCTTAGCTGACTGGGGGCTGGCTGCTTGACTTTCCTCAGCTTTAGTTAACTTACCTTAGGTACTTGGGAGTTTCACATGAGATAACCTAAGTAAAGGCTGTTTATAAACCATTTGTAAGCCAGGTGTGGTGGCTTACACTTGTAATCCCAGGACCCAGAGGATCTGGGTTCGCGGCCAGCCTCAGCTACTTAGTGAGGCCCTGTTTCCAAATAAAGAATAAAAAATAGGGCTGGGGTTGTAGCTCGGAGGTAGAATACCCCTGGGTTCAATCCCCAGTACCTAAAAAAAATAAATAAAAATAAATAAGCCATTTATAAACCATGAAAAGCTATAGAAACATGAGATAGTAATACAAACATGCCCAATATGTGCCAATAGATGGGGCCAACATAATTATTTCAAATTTTTAATTACTGGGTTCATAAATAGATGAAGGCTTTGGAAGCATTCTCTGTACCTTTCCTGTGTCTTTGGGCTTGGCATTACTTGAGAAATAGCCCAAGTCTGGGAATGATCACAACTGCTCTTGATTGCACAAAGCCAGGAACCCAGTCTAGCAGTGAAATTTTTATAGCTAACCTTGTGTCCCAATTAGGAGCCCCCACCCCAAAAGAGAAAGGAAAGAGGGTCTGCAGAATCAGCTGGGGGCTCTTTTCAAGAGGAATTAACATTCCTGCTTGTCCCATCGGATTCCTGGTTGTTCCCCTCACTGTGCAGTGCCCAGCCCTCTCCTCATCCTGGGCCTGGATCCTTTCAGAGTCCTAATTATATTCATGGCCTTGGCTTTCAAACTGAGGTCACCTTTATGGCCAATTTATGGGCTATTTTCGAAGAAATTTCCTAGCATTTTACAGAGACCTTATTTACTTTCAAAAGACCTCATCAATGTACTCATTATAAAGAACTATATCGGTTGGCTTTTTTACTCTTTCCTTCTCTTGCCACCTCTACAGGAAATTACATTGCAGGCAGAGGCATCACGCAGAGAAAAGATGTCGCCTTATTCAGTGGAAGCAATTTCTGTCTTGTGTGTTACTTCGACTGTCATAACATTCTCAGGCATGAACTTCACTCTCTTGATTAATATTTATGACCTCCTCTTTCTGCACTTGTAATGTCAGTGTCAGTGGGGGTGAGCAGCTCAGTACCTGGCAGGCAGGAGAGGAGATACAGCCTGTTAATACATCAAGAGGCCAGGGTCACCTGAAGGTCCAAATGTCAGAGGAAGCCCTGGGACTCATCCTGGCTACAAGCCAGGAGGGACCCTGGTCTCCAGGCTCAAGCTAGTCCTGATTGGAGGCAGTGTGACCCACTGGGCTCGGGCAGAAAGCCCCAGCTCAGGGTCTCCTTGCTGCTGGTTTGTCCTGTGAGGTTGGGCAACTCCCTGATGTCTGATACTGTTATTTTCCTGAGTGTCTGTACATGGGCTTGTTATAAATAGGACAAGTGGCACATCTGAGCAGCTGCCTTTGAAAGATGATTAAAAATTACATGAGAGTGGTTAAAACTAGGGTATTTACTTTCCTCTGGAAAGAAGGGATTTCCAGGAGCAGCTTGGAGTTACAGGCACTGACAAGCCAGGATCCTTCCCGTCACCCCGTTGGCTCTCAGATACTGTCCACCTCTGGAACAACACGACACTACTGCACACCTCTGATAGATCATGACGTGAGAGCTGGGTAGACTTGAAGACTAAAGAAAAAAGAAAAGACTCCACTGTCAATTAGGACTGAGAACTGCTCAAAAGCTTTTCTAACCTTTGTCACAAGTTAGTGGGTAAGTTTTGATAAATCACCTGTGTCCATTTTCACCATTCACTATGTATTCATTTATTGTGATTTAGAGTCTAGTTTAAGACATCATAGAATGCTATCAAAATTCTAGGAACCCAGGAGGCTAGGGGATGTAGCTTAGTAGCAGAACACTCACCCAACATGCTCAAGACCTTGGGTTTGATCCCCAGCTCTGCAAAAACAAATAAACAAAACAAAAACCAAACTCTAGTATTCAAGTCAAAATCTGCCTATTCCAACTTTCTAATTTTCTTATAGTAGTTATGTGCTAATACATATTATCACCACTTGTGTATATGTTTTATTTTGCATACTCTAAGTCTTATTTAACTTTGAAACCCTAAATTGCTTGTACTTTACAGATACTCAATGTATATATAATATAAATACAAATATATATATATATATATATATATATATATATATATAATGACACTAAGACAATGCATCATGCCACCTGGGCATATGGATGGTACATTAACAAGTGCTCTGGGGATGAAGAGACAACAAATTGAGGAGCAGGGAGAAGCACTGGAGGTAAGGCAGGGTGCTCCTGGGTGGAGATGGGATGAAAGCATCCCAGGGGACAAAAGCATTAGCGACCCGCATACATGGGAAGGGAGAACGCACCTTTGGGGAGCCCGGGTGATGATGTACAATAAATAGCCACTAAAAGATGGCCATTGCAAATGCGAAGGGAAGATGTTAGGCTTTTCTGCAAGCAAAGGTTAGCCACCCCAAAGTTTTGAGCAACTGAGTATCAAAATCAAAGAGCTAAGCCGGGCGTAGTGGCGCACGCTTGTAACCCCAGTACTTTGGGAGGCAGAGACCAGAGGATCCGGGTTCTCCGCCAGCCTCAGCTCTCTCTCTCTCTCTCTCTCTCTCTACTTAGTGAGGCCCTCCGCAACTTCGTGAGACCCGGTTTCAAAATAAAGTATAAAAAATAGGGCCGGGGGTGTAGCTCAGAGGTAGAATGCCCCTGGGTTCAATCCCCGGTACCGCAAAAAAAAAAAAAAAAAAAAAAAAAAAAAATCAAAGAGGTATTTTAGGAAGATTTCAGAGGTAAGGGTGTACAAGGTCATGAGACAGCCTGGAGGCAGGGGAGTTAGAAAACTTAGTTCCTGGGGCAAGTGTACAGATACCAGGTATGAGGCCAAGAGACTCAACCAAAAGAATGATATCTTTAGATTATGGAGGAAGGATCAACAGGACAATGTGACTGTGAGGACAAGAAAAAGGAAAAGGGAATAAAAACCAAACTCAAGTCTTCGTTTGGATGATGCTAGAAATAGTGATGCCATTTGTGAAAATAGGAAAATCAGTTTTGGAGGGAAAAGAATGCATATAGTGTTAGATAAGTTTAAGTTGGAGAATGCAGGGGAATGCCTGGGTACAGGAAGGCAGGAGCTCTCTAGTGTGTTAAAAGTTCAGGACAGATGCTTAGGAGGGAGATCAGAGGTTACCAAGTAAAGATGGATAAAATAGCATTGCCAATAGCACTGCGGAGTTACTTCCTCAGTTATAATCTCCCTGTTGTGGGCTCTTTGATGGCAGGACCGAGTTCTGCTTATTGTTCTCTGTCATTGCATGTAAAGTATCTGGCACATGATAGGTATTTTACAAATCATTTTTCCTGAAAACTACCTGGAACCATGACAGCCCTATGCCTCCTTCCCATGCTACTGAGGTATAAAGGGAGCACTTTAATGTGAAATTCAAAGATAAGTAACAGTTTTAGGTAACAGTCCCAATCTGTTCTCTCCTAGGTAATATTTTGTTAGTACAAGTTACCAAATTAAAATTTATATTTTGTTTTCATTTCCTGATGAAAGGTTTTTAAGCCTATTACAGATAGCATGACTTAATTCATTGGTATTCTATACTTGCTGATTTCTCAGGCTCCTTATAATTCTAAGAAATCTATATTCCTCTAAATCAGGCAAAAGGGAAGCAGATAAAGCTACTAACCCTTGGTATATTGAGAGTGTACACGACTCCAAACACCTCTCTCTCTTTTCCTCCACGTTTCTCTGTGCATTAACCCAGCATTAAGAAAGGATAGCTGAACCTTGGGAAAGAGTCCTTTCTGGTTCAATTTCTGTAGCTTCTTAATCTGCTTCTCCCCTCCCAGCCTGGGAGAGCTCAAGCGGTGTGTCTTTCCAAGCGCGGAGGGAAAAGTCAGCTCCCCCAGCCCAGCCGCCCTCAGAGGAGCTGGACCTCTGCCTGGTTGCTCCTGGGAACCACGCAGTCGCCAGTGCAGCTGTGCTGCTTCTTACACGGTGGCCAAGAAAAGTCCCTTTCTATGCGCTGGTCTTTTAGCCCATAGACACTGAGGCACCAGGAAGGTTGTAAGGGATTTGGAGGCACTCTGTCCTATAAATATGACCTCCCAGAGCTGCCCCTCTCCTCCTTGCTCTAGCCTAGTCCGCGGTATACTTGGAGCAGGGCAGACTTTTCTGTCTTCAACAGAGAGCCCCTCACTCCTGCTGAGGTGTTGAGAAAGAGAGGAGGGAGGAATAATAGAAAATAGGCCCCTTTTGTTTCCCCTTAGTGGCTGGAAGAGGTGTGGGGGCAGGAGGAGAGAGTGGGAGCTGTTACTTCCTAGCTGTGTGATGCTTTTCAAGCCTCTCTACTACTCTGGGCTCCATTTCTTCTTTGCAGAATGAGGGGTTCTAATCAGATGATCTCTCGGGTCTCTTTCCTCACCCAGTATTCTATTTTTAATTTTTTTTGTGTGTGTGTGGTACCAGGGATTGAACACAGTGGCATTCTACTTCCAAGCTACATCCCCAGCCCTAATTTTTATTCTTTATTTTGAAACAAGGTCTCACTAAGTAAGGTCTCACTTAGTGAGGAGGGCCTCACTAAGTAGCTGAGGCTGGCCGCGAACATGTGATCCTCCTGTCTCAGCCTCCCAAGTACTGGGATTGCAAGCGTGCGCTACCACGCCTGGCTTCTATTTTTAAATTTTATGGGATGAAAGAGAATACATACTCCAAGTTATTGTCATAATCCTGCTGGAGTGCTGGGCACCATTTAGCTCATAAATAAATACTTCTACATGGTTTTAAAGTCCTTTGGGGAAAATAAAAAAAAAGTAAACTTAGAAGGATAAAACTGATCCTGACATTTCTATGAAATTCAGGAAATGGCAACCTTGACCTGGGGTTTGGAGGTCGGCCCAAATCTGAGTTTTGAGGAGGTAACTTCGGGGTGGAGCTTCTTTTTGAACAAGCAAAGGCCCGAGGTGCAGCCTGCAGCCTCTGCATTAGAAGGCCCCTCTCAGGGCTCCTGGCTACTCTACTGTGAGGCAGAGTGGAGTCCATGGAGACGCTCAGCTAGGGTTGGCATCTCTGCGGTCATGTGTGTCGTTTGTGCTGAAATCCCATAATATCTCCAGGCAGTTTAATTCTGTGGTGGAACCAACGTGAATAATTAAACAAAGCAAAGATTTGACAACACTGTACTTGTGGTACAACACAGCTGTGATTCCATGAGCTCAGCGAGAAGGAGTTGGGGGCATCTGTCACAGCAAAAGCATTCTTTGCAACAAATAACAATTTAGCAGACATCCAAGATGCTACAGAACAGAAGCTCTGAAGAGGACGGTCTGTCGGGAGAGAATGGGCCATGGTGTCTGTCTGGTGGAGGGTGTTGAAGGGGTGGGTACCCACGTCTGCCCTGTTGCTGGCATCTTATGAAATGAAACTCCGTGCCAGGCTGGTCACCCCGTGACGTGCCCTGCTAGAAACACTTCTACTAACTGGCTTCCAGATGATCAGTATGTAAACTATTTAGGGAAGAAAAGATCATTCTTTGGAACAACTAAAAATTTGATATCTTTCTTTAAACATCTGTGATAACCCCGAAGATCAAAAAAGACTAAGCCAGGCATGGTGGCGCATACTTGCAATCCCAGTACTTGGGAGGCTGAGACCGGAGGATCACAGATTTGCGGCCTGCCTCAGCTACTTAGTGAGGCCTCCACAGCTTAGTGAGACCCTGTTTCAAAATAAAGAATAAAAAATAGGGCTGGGGGTGTAGCTCGGAGGTAGAATGCCCCTTGGTTCAATCCCCGGTACCGCCAAAAAAAAAAAAAAGACTCTATTAAATGTAACAGAGTTTATATGTTTGAAAGGATTTCTTCTCTGCTGCCTTTTCTTGTCTTTTCCTTTCATTTTCTTCTTCTTCTTTTTTTTTTTTGGTTTTGTTTTTGTGGTACTGGGGTTGAATCCAGGGGCATTCTATCTCTGAGCTATACTACCAGCCATATTTTATTTTATATTTTGAAATAGGGTCTTGCTAAGTTGCTGAGGCTTTCCTCAAACCTGTGATCCTCCTGTTTCAGCCTCTCAAGTATTGGAATGACAGGCAGGAGCCACCACTTCCGTCTTCCTGCCACTTTTTCCTATTGGGTAAGGATGAAAAGAAAGAGAACGATTCTTAAGAAGTAACTGATTTTCTGATGCCGACTCTGAAATCTCTGTTGCAAAAGGGTTCCCTTCTGTTTTATCCTGAAGGTAATGGCGTTTGTGTTCCCAGCAGTGCAGGACTGCTTTTCAATGGCGATTCCTCCTAGTCACATTGAGTCCTGGAGGGTCCATCTGCAGAGCGAGCGGGATCTTTCTGTTCAGCGAGCTCGGAGCTCCTGAGGCAGGGAATAGTCCTACTGCAGAACCAGAGAGAACACGAACCTTGATATGGAAGACTGGTGAACTGCAGGGCTCAGCTACCTAAACAGATCAGTATGTGATTCCAAAGAGCGGTACCACTGCCCTGTGATTTGCGTGCTTCGACTTCAGAAATCTCCAGGAAAAAATTGTTATTAGCATGCTTTTGTTTGTGATTAAATAGAATATTGATTTATTAAAAAAATCAATTTTGGGGCTGGGGATGTAGTTCAGTGATAATAGAGTGCTTGCTTAGAACATACAGGTCCTTGGGTTTGATCCCTAGCACTGTTTAAAAAAAACAATAAATCAATTTACCAGTTTACCTCAGAATTCTATTCTCTCTCTCTCTCTCTCTCTACCTCTGAGCTACCTCTTCAGCCCTGTTTTTGTTTGTTTTGTTTTGAAACAGGGTCTCACTAAGATGCTAAGAGTCTTGCTACATTGCTGAGGCTGCTCTTGAACCTGTGATTTTCTGATTTTCAATCAGAAAATCCTATCTCAGCCTCCCAAGTATGGGGATTACAGGCAGGCACCACCATGCCCAGATTATCTTTCCTCATTTTTAACATGGACAACTCATGTAGCTTAAATTCATAAACTTCTAAAACATGACATATTCCAGGTTTTATGGAAAATATGTGCAAATAAATATTAAATATTGATTTTTAAAAACCCCTTAAAATCTCCCCTTTAATGGGGACTGTCTTGGCATACATTTTATTTTGTTTTTCTGCTTGTTTCCATTCTTTTTCTTCTTCTCATTTCCTGAATCCTCTTCCGGAGACTTTCCCCCCTGGTCTGAACAGGGTTCCACTGAGAACGTGCCCCTCTTTTCTGTCATACAGTTGCTTCACTGTCCAGCTTCTTCATACTGGAGTGACAGCCACTGCGCGAACCAAGTGTGTGCCCAGAACCCCAGTCCCCTCCTCTGTCAAACGTCTGATGTCTCTACTGCACCATAGCTGCCCGACAGGTCAGTCTGCACAGAGCCCGAGACGTTTTCTCCATACAGTTCTTCTAGTCACTCAGCTGTATCGGCCCCTTCCCCAAAGCCTGCCTGTTATTTCCATTCGGTCAGTTAGAGAACCCCTGGCATTTCTGTACCCCTGAAGGCTCACCCTTCCATTCTTAATAATTTTGTGCCTATATATTTTCACTTGGTTTCCATGTCTAAAAGTTCTCAACTTTGATCACTATAAAATGTTTCAGAGCAAAATTTCTTTGCTTTCTGGTATGTCTTTAACATACTTGGCTTCAATTCTTTTGTCAGAATGTTCTCACCTTTAGCTTTACCTTTAATTTAGCTGTGGGTGATTTTCAGGGTGAAGCGCCCAGTCTCTGTTACTTAAGTTTCTTCGCTGTCTGCTCCTTGGACCTTTCTTGTAGAGCCTTGCCCATCGCCAGCCACATTCCTTCCAGTGGATCACTTCCAAACTCCCCAACACAGCTTCTCCTCTCTGAGGGTATATGCCGTGTCCTCTTCTTTGCAAAGCCTACTACTGTATGGGTGGTAGTTTAGAATGTGATTGCTGGGGCTGGAGTGTATGGGTCCAAATTCTAACTCTGATCCATGTGGCGTGAGACAGACTCTCAGAGCCGCAACTTCTTCATTTGTGAACTTGGGGAAGACAGCGATGGATCTTACTTAACTAGGCTGCTGTGAGGACTGAATGAGTCAGTACAGAAAAAGGATTATTTATTTATTTATTTATATTTATTGGTACTGGGGATTGAACCCAGGGGCATTCTACCTCCGAGCTATATCACCAGCCTTTGATATTTTTGTTTTTTTTAATTTTTATTTATTTATTTTTATAGTACTGGGAATTGAACCTGGGGCATTCTACCTCTGAGTTACACCCCCCATTTTTTTAACTTCTAAACAAGGTTTCTCTAAGTTGCTGAGGCTGGCCACGAACCTGTGATCCTCCTGTCTGTCTCCCAAATATTGGGATCACAGGCATGCGCCACCATGCCCGGCTTATAAAAAGCAATTGGGTCCAAACAGAGAGCACCACGCACGAGTTGGCTCTTCTCGTTCCCTCACAGTCAGTGTTTCACATTCAGGTTTACAGCCCAACCTCTTTCCATGTTCCTTTGAGGCCTGGACACAAGCATCTGCTCATAAAAGCTGCTCAGTGAATGTTTGCTGAAGTAGCCTAGACAGTGTTGAGAGAGAACGGAGTTTCTTGCATTTGGAACTTGACTTTCAGTTGTCTTAGAGCAGACCAAGGCACTGCCACACGTTTGACAGCTTAGTTTATCTCCCTGGCCCTTAGAAGAGGGCCCCACTTAGCACTCAGAAAATATTTGCCAAAAGAAGGCAAATCAACAACAACAAAAATTATTCACCAAATGAATGAATGAATCAATTGTCAAACTTCTCAAAGTTTAACTTATAACCCTTTTGGTTTCCAATGAAATAAAAAATATAGCTCATTTTTAAGTTAAAAATAACTTTTTCCTTATTTGTAAAACAATATACAGTCGTACATCTCTTAATGGCAGGGGCATGTTCTGTGAAATTCATCCGGTAATCTTGTCATTATGTGAAAGGTATAGAGGGTATGTGCAACAAAGTAGGATGTCCACAACATCAGTAGTGCTCTAATCTTCTGGGACCACCATGGTGTATGTGGTCCCTCATTGACTGGGATGTCATTATGTAGCACTTGATTGGATATACATCTCTAGGGCTGGGGATGTAGCTCAGTGGTAGAGCGCTTGCCTAGCTTCAGTGAAGCCCTAGGTTCCATCCCCAGTACTGTCAGCAAACAAACAAAAGAACCTGGATATATATCTCTACCTGCAAAATATGTGCACATAAAACATATATCGTACAACTATATATATGACTCATTTGTGTGTGCATATATGTACTTTTTTGTGTGTATGGTACCTGGGATTGAACCCAGGGGCATTGTACATCCGAGCTCCACCCCCAGGCTATTTTTTATTCTTTATTTTGAAACAGGGTCTCACTAAGTTGCCGAGGGCCTCACTAAATAGCTGAGGCTGGCCGCGAACCCGGATCCTCTGGTCTCAGCCTCCCGAGTACTGGGATTACAAGCGTGCGCCACCATGCCCGGCTATATATGTACTTTTAAAAGTTAAAAATAAAATATATGTAATCCTATCACTAAAAATATCCATTTTGTATATATTCTTTGCAGATTTTTTTTCTCCTGCATTTTGTTTATAGATTTAAAAAACAAAAATCGGGACACATCATACTTAATGTCATTTTAAGTGTGAACAAAGTGCCCACTTTATAATGAGCACCAAAAGTGTTCTAAAAAGGCCATTTAGTTTTTGTTAGTTTCTTCTTCCTACAACTCTTTTTGGTGCCACTTTTTACCCCTGTGGTATCTGGTTTGAAATTACAATTTAAATGCAATTTCCAAGACAAGGAAGTTTAACATTAGCATTTCAGAAAAATATGCTTAATAACTTTGCTTTACTCTATTATTTTGATTTTCCTTTTAGATTGATTTTTAAAACATTGTATATTGCATGATCTTCTAGGTGAAATTCCCCATTGAGTGTCAGAACAAATACTAAATTAAGGACTTAATAATGGAGAATAAATGTGATGCACTCTGAGGTACATGTTTTCAAGGAGATCAAAATTGTTATTTTGGGTTCAGGGACTGTCCAGTTTGTCTGTATTAGAGGATCTCACCACTTGCCATGTGCGTGCTCTGTCTCTCTCTCTCTTAAAAAGTGTCAAGAATGAGGTAGGACACATTGCTTCTTCCAAATTCAGTTTTTGTTTACAAAGGACTCTTGATTTTAAAGGTCAAAATTGTAGCACTGAACAAACAGCACAAGAAGTGACAGAAAAATAACAATGATTTAACCAAGAAGGCACCCATTGACATTGTAAATGATATGAAAAAAATGTGCTGGAAAAAAATAAACCTGATTAAATCCTTCAGCAGTAACTCCTTCACTGAGGGTGTGCCTTTCTCTAGTATAGCGCTATCCAAGAGGGAGCCCCCGCCACCGCTGTCTGTGCAGTGAACTAGGAAGTCTCAAATGAACAATCAATAAACTACTTTTGCCTTTAAAAATGTTTACAAGCTATCACCCTCTTTTCTCTATTTCCATAGAAATGAAAAAACAATGGGGAAAAGAGGGACATGAATTTCAGTTTGAGGGTTATGAGGTATTAAATAAGAAATGATAATTAAAGGACCTTTTTAAAGAAAACAGGATTCTGACTTTTTTGATTTTCTGAAACAGCATAGTAAACAAATGTTTAACAAAAATTCAGTATATGTTGGTGAGCTTTCTGACACTGTGACACCATACCTGAGACAATCAGCTTATAAGGATGGAAGGTTTATTTTGGCTCAGTTTCAGTTTTCAGTCAGTGGTCAGTTGGCCTAGTTGTTGTTGGGCCTGTGGTAAAATGTATATCATGGTGGGAGAGGATGGAGGAGGACAGCAACAACAACAACAACAACAACAAAACAGGAACTAGGAGACAGGAACGGATCAGGGTCCCAATAGCCCTTTAGGGGCACGCCCTTAGTAACCCTACTTCTTCCACTAGGCCGCTCCTCCTATAGTTCCCACCACCTCCCAGTGGCACCATAGGCTGGGGACCAAGCCTTTAACACATGGGCCTCTGGGAGACGCTCAAGAACCAAACTATAGCAAAGTACAAGAAATGAATTTCAAGTAGAACCCATATGTGAGATTTATTTAAATATCCTATTTATTTTACAAGTTCAACTGATCTCTGAGTCTAGAGACAAGGAGATAAGAAAATGAAGAAATAATAACCTTGATATATCTTATTAAGGTTTATTGGGGTAATTTAGTTATGACTGCAGAGATAATAATATATAATGACGTGACAATGTCAACCAATGCTGCTGAAGTTAACAGTTTCTAGAAGGTCCCTATACTAAACAATCTCTTTAAGCCCAAATTTACAACATGTCTACCAGGGGCCATGTAAGAGTTTTTAACAGTTGTATGTGGCATGTTTTCTCAGTCCGATGGTTAATATCATGCTCAGGCCAGAGACATTTCGTTATTCCAAAGGTTTTGCAGAGGAGTTTTCAGCAAAGAGAATCTGTCAGTATTAGTGTTCTAGTAATGTCGCTATAGCTACTGGTAGAAGAGTATATTTTTGTGACACTGTATTTTATTTGCTTAGAGTTTGTCTCCTAAATGTGTAATGTCTAGAGAGAATCACAATCTGAAAAGACACTAAAGCTTTAGCTGGTCAGTTTCATTTCTCTCTCTTTTCTAATCTGTCTTCGGCTTATGCAACACCCACAGAACGGAGTGATTTCTGAAGTGTTTACTTTGTAAAGATACTAATTTTCCAATAGACTTTTCATATATCAGAAGGACCTTGGAAATCAAGTCTTATCTTTCTCTTTCTCCCTGCCTTCCAGCCAACTGTTTGGTAAAACTTGTAAAGCACATTGTTTCATGGACCTTGAACATTTTGTTTGCGCACTTTAAAGAAAGGCAGTGGCACAAAAAAATGTTTTTTGTGGTACTGTGTTACCAAAGAAAAAGGGTCCTTGTTAGTCAGTGTTCCAGATAATAATACTTCTCAGGCTTCCAGTTTGGGAATGCACAGATAACTAGAATACTGAAGCTAGATGGAAAGACTTTTAAGGATAACATCAAAACGCTTTGATTGAATATAACTTGAAGGGGTTTTAAGATATCACTTCATTCTGCTCCAAACTCAAACAAAATAGTATCAGTTTTTTAAATATAAGTATGATATAGATCTTCAATGCAAAAAATAGGTAAAAATAACAACAAATTGTAAGTTTGACCTATAGCAAATATTCTCAGTTGCAATCTCTCAGCCTCTCCTCAGATATAACAACCATCTTAAATTTTGTAATGATCAGATCCTTATTTTTCTTTTCTTTTTAATAATTTGCTATGCCATTTTAAGTAATACAGTTTAGTTTTGCCTACTACTGACTTACGTGAATGGGGTCATACTGTGTGCATTCTTCTCTCGTTTCTGTGACTCAGCAAGCAGTTTCTGTGATTCATTCATGTTGTAATGCTATCTTTTTAAAAAATATATAAATTTTCTCATCAGGCATGGTGGCACTCACCTATAATCCCAGTACTTGGGAGGCTGAGACAGGAGGATTGCAGGTTTGAGGACATCTACAACAACTTGGTGAGACCCTCTGCAACTTAATGAGACTCTGTTTCAAAAATAAAAAAAATAGGGCTGGGGGTTTAACTTGGAGGTAAAATGATATGATATGAGCTTTTAAAAATATGAGCCTTTTTATATGAGCCTTTAAAAAATCATACAAACGCTAAAAGAATTCATCACCAGCAGATCTGCGCTAAAGAAATGTTAATGAAGGCCCTACAGGCAGAAAGAAAATGATACCAGATGTAAATCTGGATCCTCACCAAGGAATGAAGAGGACCAGAAAGAGTAAATAGGTGCATAAACACAAAAGACATTTAAACAAACCTCCTTCAGCAATCATTAAAATGTTTAAAGATAAAATAATAACATGCTGTGGGTTACATGGTAACCACACGTGATGATTACACAGTAGGCGAGCACCACCGCAAAGGCTGGGAGCGTGGGGCTGGATGCGCAGCTATGGAGGAGTCCTATAACACACATGCGGGTAGCACAGCACCGAGACGTCCTTTCCAGGATCAGTGAATAGTTTATGTTTTTACATGTTTTCTCTTATGTCCTTTATAAACAGCTTTATTTATTTATTTATTTAGGTACTAAAGGTTGAACCCAGAGCCATTCTACCTTCAAGCTACATCCCCAGCCCTATTTTATTTTTTATTTTGAAACAGGGTCTCACTAAGTTGCTGAGGCTGGCCTCGAACCTGTGATCCTCCTGTTTCAGCCTCCCAAGTACTGGGATTACAGGTGTGCGCCACCATACCAGGCTAACAGCTTTATATTTTATGTAGCCTTTGCTCATTTTATATTAGACTTATCTTTTTAAAATTCAAGGTTTCATTTTTTATCAAATGAATAGATGTACAATAATATTACAAAAACAGTATTCTTCTAACTTTTCCCATTCCATTTTATATTTTACTAAGGTAAATGTTTTCAAACCTTTAAATTATTTCCAATAATATTTTTTCATATTTTTAACATTGTTCTTGTTCTGATATTTTTCCATTTATTGTTTTCTACTTATATCATATTTCATGCCTTACAAAAGTGAAGATCAACCTCTTTCATGTTACTCCCAATGTACTTCCCCATTCCCACATATACCTGTTTGTTACATCATGCATTTTTATTAAGTCAATATTCAGTATTGAAATTGCATGACTGAAAATTTTGTCCTTACTGAGCTGCAAAGTACACTGTGATTGCATTTCTTTTCTTGTACAATCTTATGTTTCCCTTTTGTGTAAGTGTGTGTGGTATTGTGGATTGAACACAGGGGTGTTCTACCTCTGAACCACACCCCTACTCCTATTTTATTTTATTGTTGTTTTGAAATAGGGTCTTGCTAAGTTGCTGAGGGCCTCACTAATTTGCTGAGGCTGGCCTCGAACCTGCAATCCTCCTGTCTCATATTCCCAAGTACTGGGATTACACGTGTGCTCCACCATGCCCGGCTTGTTTTCTTTTTCTGTTTTTTATTTGTGTGTGTGTGTGTGTGTGTGTGTGTCTATCATTAATTGAGCTCCAGGGTTTCTCCCCAAAATGACAAAATTTACTCTAATATGGTCAATTATAGCAATATGTATTCTTCTATTTGCTCATTTTTGATACCTCTTTCTTGTTCCTGCTGGCATGGTGGCGGTCATTTGTCAATAACCTTAGAGAAGGGGCCTGCCCTTTAGGCACAGCTTCTGAGTGACTACAAAAAGCAGAGATTGCCTGTTAGCCAAACTAATGGACAAAGGACATGTAGACTGAGAAACTAACTTTTGAAGTTTTAATTTACTGAGGTGTTTGGAGGATTATTTATGACTGAGGCAGAACTTCGCCTGCTTGAACTGATGCAGTCGTCTTTCCAGCCAGAAGTAGCTGCTACCCAGCCAGCTGAGCATCAGTTATCTCGGGCCTGCTCTTCACAATTGCTCTAGAAAGTCCTTTGACTGCTTTCTTTTCTTGCATCCTCTGTTTTTAGAATCCCAAGTCTTATCTACAGCCATACCATCCTGAACATGCCTAATTTCATCTGACCTCGGAAGCTAAGCAGGGTTGGACCTGGTTAGTACTCTGATGGAGATTTCCAAGTCTTCCTCTTTCTTGCTTTACTCCCTTGTTTTGGCGGGACACTTCTCAACTAGCTTTCCTAGGATTAATGGAAATTAACATTTTTGAGAGCTAAATTTCTCACATTAGATTTGATTTATAGTTTGGTTAAATTCAAGAATTTATGGCAGAAACATTTTCCTCTCAAAATTTTGAAGATATTTATTTTGTAATTACTTCCAAAATTTGAAATTTGAAATCCAATGCCATTCTTATGTAACCTGTTTTTCTTTCTGGAAGCTTATAGAACATTCTCTCTGCTGTGAATACTCTGAAATTTCATGGTGTGATATACCTTGATGTACCTTGGTGCTATGCGATTGAACTCATGTCCTGGGAATATTTTTTTTTAATGACATGTCTTCAATGTCCTCCTTGCCATTTTCTCTTTAGATTTCCCATTTTTCAGATATTGGATCTTGTGGATTGATCCTCTCGTTATCTTTTCTCCATTACTTCCAGTTTCTTTATAACTTTGTTTTCTTCTCTGGGAGATTTTCTCACCTTTATTTTCTAATCTTCCTCTTGTTTTTCCCTTCTTTTGTTTTCCCCATACATTTTTACATTTCTAGAGCTCTTTATGTTCTCTGAATGTTTTCTTTTCCTTCTTTTTATCCTTCCTTCCTTTCTGTACTTTTTATAAAATGTTATTATTTGTTCTTCACCTCCTTGCATCTCTCCCATATGTTTATTTTGATCTTATTAGAGATTTAAACAAAATGTCTATGGATACTTGACTATTTATCCATATTATGAGCAAAGCACTATGGAGTTGATTGAAATTCCTGGGAACATGTGTTTCATGATTATGATTTTTTTTTTTTGGTGTGTGTGTGTGTGTGGTACTGGGGATGGAACACAGAGGCATTCTACCTCCGGTCTACACCCCAACCCTATTTTATTTTTTGTTTGGAAACAGGGTCTCACTAGGTTGATGACAGTCTCACAACTTGCTGAGGCTGTCCTCGAACCTGCGATCCTCCTGTCTCAGCCTCCCAAGTACTGGGATTTCAGGCATGCACCACCACACCCAGTTATGATTTTTTGCTTTAAGATTCTAGTGGGGCCAGGAGTGGTGGTGCATGCTTGTAATTCCAGTACTTGGGAGTCTGAGACAGGAGGATTGTAGGTTTGTGGCCAGCCTCAGCAACACGAGGCCCTCTGCACTCTTTGCTCTGGGCCATGGAGAAGTTGAGATTTTCTTTTGCAAAACAAAGATTTGGCTTATGACACATTTTTAATGGCTCAACTAAGTTTGTTGTTACTCTTACATTTTTGGTGTTGAACATAATTTTTGCTTTGTAAACAGTCCATATGAAATTCAATCTCCTTATTAACGTGATATCAAGCTCAATGCATTTGACACATTCTAAGGGTAAGAACTGGAATTTACAAAATGTTTTACAATGAGCGCCTCAGCTGTGGCTCAGCTACTTTCCTTACCACAGCATGGTTTTCCTCCCACTCCTCACAGTCACATGGCAATCAAAAGACCAAAACTTTTTTTTTCCCCCTCCTGCAGTGTCTTGCTCCTCTATGTACGTTCCCAAAGAAGAGGGAAGAGTTAGAGACCTGCTCTAATCATTAGCATGAGCTGTGGAAACAGTGCCTTGGAAAGAGTGTCTGCCCTGCCTGGTGGCCATAAATAAGGATGCTTAGCCAACATTCTTCCTTAACTATTAACCTAATACTGTCTACACAGAAGTCTCAGAAATGATTGGTAAAGAGAAAAAAATAGAGAGAGGCAACTTAAAGGTATAATGTTGGATGAGACCTAGACCTGGCATCAAGCCAGGAAGTCCCAGGCTCCCCTTATTGCTCACTGCGTTCCTGGGCATCAACTTCTTCATATAAAACCAGGAGGCTTAATTTCACTGGATATTCTCTATGGTCTTTCGGGGCTCTAACATTCTTTTGTTCTTAAATCAATACCATCACAAGATAATCTTCAACAAATGAGCATCTGAACTTCATTTTTTAATTACGTGTGAACTTCACTGTCTAAATTAAAAGAGATATTACAATATTTCAGAATTAAATCTTTTTCATATAAACACTTTGGTTTTTAAATATATGAAATAGAAGTCTTCCTGGAGAACCCTAAAATGCCCATGCACAGGATAGGCATAAAAATGGTCCCCCAAAAGATGTCCTAATCTCTGAAACGGGTTGTCTTATCCTCCATGGCAACAGCACTTTACAGGTTAAGTGGTTAATTTAAGGATACTGAAATGGAGAGGGTATTCTGGATCACGTAGGTGGGCCTAATCGAATCACGAGATTCTTAAGAAGGGAATAAGGAGGTCGAATCAGTCCGAGTGATGTGATGTGAGGACTCCATCTGCGGCTGCTGGTTTTGAAAATGGAGGAAGGGTACCATTAGCCACGGCATGTGAGCAGCCTGTAGAAGCTGGAAAAGGTGAGGAAAGGGGTTGTCTTCAGGCCCCCAGGAGGCATGCAGTCCTATGGACACTTGATCTTAGCCCCGGGAGACATATTTTAGATTTCTGACTGCCAAAACTGTAAGATAATAAATTTGCATTGTTTTAGGTCACGAAAATTTGTGATAATTTGTCACAGTAGCTGAAAATAATCCCTGACCTCTAGCCTTTATTATATTGAGTAGATGTACTTTAATTTTAATTTTATGTTTATACATTCTGTTCATAGTGTAGTAAACACCTCTGTCCTGCATTAATAACCAGGAATTATGCCATATCAAATTGTTTATGTTATAGGTAAAGGAATAATTAGAAAATCAGTTAACTATGCTTCTATGTACTATTATATTCCTAAATCTAATTACTCCCTGGGATTATGTTTCATTCTTAGCAAACATAGAATGTTGGATCTGGAAAGAACCATGAATATGATCTAATGAAGCCTGGCACTCTCTTTTTACAAGAGAAGAAATCATGACCTATTGAGATTAAACCTGTGAGTTGCCCATAATCATTCAGCTAGTTGCCTATGACATTGGGATTATTTTTTTTTTGTGGTACCAGGGATTGAACCCAGGGGCATTCTACCTCCCAGCTACACCCCCAGCCCTATTTTTTATTCTTTATTTTGAAACAGGATCTAACTAAGCTGCAGAGGGCCTCACTAAGTAGCTGAGGCTGGCCACGAATCCAGATCCTCTGGTCTCAGCCTCCCAAGTACTGGGATTACAAGCATGCGCCACCATGTCCGGCGACATTGGGATTATGATAAATGATTTCTGGCTCCTGAGCTAGTGCTTGTCCTACCACAACACTATTTCCAATTGAAAGTAGTTGGACATGAAAATATTTAAGGAGCCTAGCCTCTTAGTGTGAAGTATGAAGGAATATGAAATTCAATCATGCCCATACAGTTCAATTCATTCTCATGGGAGAAGTAGCGTAGCAGAGTGGTTGTGATCTAAGACTTCAAAGCTAGATCGCTTATATGGAAATCCCATCTCTGTTACTTTCCAGCAAGGCGACCCTGGACAAGTTACTTAACCTATCCATGCTTCCTCGTTGGTAAAATGGATGTGATGATACTACTGAACTCATGTTTGCGGGGAGATTTAAATACACTAGTAACTGTAAAGCTCATAGAAAAGGGCCTGGACCATATTTAGTACTAACTAATTATAAGCAATTATTATTATTAATGGTAGGCTGTATAACAAAGACAAACTATTTCAGTTAAACAAAAGACACTTATTAATGTTAGTATTATTAATATTTGCCGCTACTGTGGTTATTAGCTGCCTCTTCTAGTGAAGGCATGAATACTTAAACCTAATATAGGGCCCAAATGCTCTGGTAAATTGCTTGTGGACTGAAACTCTTATACTCTTCTATGTTAGAAGCCATTCTCTGGATAATTAGCATATGACAGTCATGAGTACTCTTGATGATTAAAGTCACATTAATGCCCAAGAACTCTACAATGACTGGTTTTATACTGTCGTGTTGCAAGCTGTATTGTTCCAAGAGCAAAGCAGCTGATGTACTGTTTCGTTTCTTTCATAATGCTGAGCATGGCCATCTGATAGACTTGCTTAGGCTGGCAAACTTTGAGCAGAAGTGCTAGATTTGTGTGCATCTCTGAGAATGGAGCAGTTCAAAGCTAAAGTGAGCTAGGAAAGAAACAGGAAGCGAAAAAGTAGAACAGAAAAGACATAGGTAGATAGAGGAAGAAAAAAGAGGAAGGAGGAAAGAAGGAGCCATGAAAGGACATGAAAGATAAATGAAGATACAAAAGGAGAAGAGAGTTTAAGAGGCAGTGCAGGCGAACAGGAGACAAAGCAGGCAGAAGTGTTTACACGATGTGTCTCTGGTGCCTAATCCAATGCGTCTCAAACTTGATCATGCTTCATGTGTACCTGGGGGACTTGTTAAAGTTTCCTGGCTCCCATCCCCAGAGATTTTGATTCAATTGGTCAGAGAAAGCCCAATACAATTCATTTCTAATAAAGTTCATCAGTGACATCAATACCACTCATTTGAGGACATTTTGAGAATCTTTGGGCTAGACAAAATTCACAGTAAATAAATTGTTCTTAGGTTCTTTTTATTGAGCTATACTTTCCATACAATCGAACAGATATTAATGTTCTTGGTTTCCTAACTTTAACAGTTCCCTACCAGGTCATGTAAATATCTATCTGTTCCCATATACTATCTCTGGCAAGAATACTAAGAGAGTGTTTCAATTAAAGTTCTAATTGCTTGATATTATGTTCTACCAGAATAATATAATTAACTCCAGTAAGTTTTCTAACTTTTTTGAAGGAAAACATGTTTTCTGTAACCTGGAATTGAATGCCAAAGAACTAGAACACATCTACATGACTTTGCTTGTGTCTGGTCTCACTCAAGAGCTCGTTTCTATCTCTCAGTATCCCACTAGAGAGGAGGAAATTTGGGTGTGTTATCTTCAATTCTCTCCCACTCCTTGAATTAGTAATTGACTGAATTTATAGAAGAGCTGATCTTAGAGGTTGGGCAAGGGAACTATTGAGATTTAACTCTTTCAACAGTACTTCTTAAACTTTAGTGTGCATCTGACTCACTGGGGTTCTTGTTAAAATATGCACTAGGATTCAGTGGATCAGGTGTGGGGTCCAAGGTTCTGTGTCTATAACCAGCTCCTGGGTGATATCAAGGCTGACAGTCCATGGATAACATTTTCAGTAGTAGGACTCTGTATAATGTGTGTGGTGGCTCTCAAACACCAGCAAGCATTGGAATCCATAGAGGACTGTTGGAACACAGATTGTGGGCCCCCACTCCACAGTGGTGGTGGGAACTGAGAATTTGCATTTCTAACTTCCCAAATGATTCTGGGAAAGTGCGGGGAAGACGCTGACAGCCCTTGGTCTGTAGACCAACCCCCCTGCTTTGCTGATGTGAATTGACATGCCAACAGTTTACACAGCTAGTGGATTGCACCCACCTTCAAACTTCTCTGACAAAGTTATCGTGCCTCTTCACTAATGAATCCAGTGGGCTCCCCTCGGTCTTCACACCTCTTGGCTTCTCTGTGGCTCTGACTGTTGGTACTCTCTTCTTGATAGCCTCATCTCTCTTGGTTTCCATAGTAGAATTCACTCTACTTGCTTCTTACTTCTCTCAGACTCTGTTCCAGCCTCACAATTGTGCCTGAGTTCATCCTGCCACCGCCCCCTGGTTCAACCAGTACTCTTCTGAGAATCTCCCAGCCTCAGTATTGACTCACCCAGGCACCTGGCCTGACTCTTGCAGAGTGATTTCTCCAAAGCACAAATGCAACCATTTCATCACCCTGCTTGAAACCCTTGTGAAGTCCTGTTCACCATAGGCTGCATTCCGCACCTGTTAGCCTCACTAATGTGGCTCTCTATAGTCTGGCCCTTATCTGTCCTTCAGCATCTTTCCTCACCATGCCTACTCTGGAATTTTAACAGACATCCTTAAAAGCATCCAATTCCCATAGAGACTACAAGAGTTCTTCCCTCCATACCCCGTGCATGCTATTTTCTCTTCCAAGAGTTCCCTCTGTCCCTTTCTCAACCCACTTGACTGAAATACCTTCTCAATCTTCCTGTTTTCCTCCTCTTTGGACTCTTGTGTGACCATCTCAGGAAGCAGTGACGACATTCTTCCAGTGACCACACACAACACCGTGATAACTGATTGTACTTCTTAGTTTACACGTGTGATTCCTCTACAGTTTATAAAGCTCGTGAGGACAGACTTTTTTCCAACTTTGTGACCCTCCTGCATTGTTCAGTGCCTGACCCAATGCCTGTTTGCTTTCTGAGTAAATGAATGAATAGCAGGAATTGTGGAAGCAGAAACTGATAAAGACATTAGTTAACTGTATTCATTTCTTGATGCTGCTGGAAAAAAAATCATCACAGAATTGATTTATTAAAAACAACAGAAATAGCTGGGCATGGTGGCACACACTTGTAATCCCATTACTTGGGAGGCTGAGACCGGAGGATCGCAGATTCTAGGCCAGCCTCAGCTACTTAGTGAGGTCCTCTGCAACTTAGTGAGACCCTGTTTCAAAATAAAAAATAAAATAGGGCTGGGGATGTAGCTCAGACGTAGAATGCCCCTGGGTTTAATCCTCAGTAACACACACACACACACACACACACACACACACACAAAACCCAGAAATTTAATCTCTCACAGTCCTTGAAGCTAGCAGTCTGAAACATAGGTGTTGGCAGGTCCTCGTCCTCTCTGAGGCTCTGGGAGAATGCTTTCCTTTTCTTATTCCAGTCTCTGCTGGCTCCAGCTGTTTCTTGGCTTGTGGCTGCCTCACTCCAACCTCTGTCTCCACCTTCCCATCTTCTCTTCTGTCTCATAGAACATTTGTCAGTACATATAAAGTACATCTGGGTAATCTAGGATGATCCTGACCCATCCCATCCCATCCCATCCCATCCCATCCCATCCCATCCCATCTCAATGTTCCTTAATTCAATTACACCTGCAAAGACCCCTTTTCCAATAAGGCCACATTCCCATACTCTGGTGGTCAGAACATGACTCCATCTTGTTGGCAGCCTCCATTCAACCCAGCACAGTGACTGTAAAAGATAAAGGCGGTGTCTGTAAGTAGAAACAAGAGGCAGACACTTCTTTTCCTCCCTCTTGAGCTCATGTAATAGCAATGAACAGAAGGTGACAGACATGTACTAATAGACTGCAGTCTCTTCAAATCAGTTATTCCTCCATCACAAGAAAACTTTTTTCTCTTTTAAAACAAAATCAGTATTTGGTGTGTGTGTGTGTGTGTGTGTGTGTGTGTGTGTGTGTTTTGAAGGGCCAAGAGTTAAGCCCTAAGAATATTCTCCCCCCCCCTTTTGTTTCCTAATTCATGCTAAATCTTCATCTTTGAGCTTAAAAAACAAGAATCTCATCTACTGTTGTCTTTTATTATTTATTTATTTATTTATTTATTTATTGCAGTACTGGGGATTGAACCCAGGGGCATTTTACCTCCGAGCTACACCTCCAGCCCTATGTTTTATTCTTTATTTGGAAATAGGGTCTCACTAAGTTACAGAGGGTCTCACTAACTAGAGGAGGCTGGCCACGAACCGGGATCCTCCGGTCTTAGCCTCCCAAGTACTGGGACTACAAGCGTGCTCCACCACGCCTGGCTCTACTGTTGTCTTTTAAAGATAATAGTTTCCAAATTGATTTTGGTTGTTTTATAACTTCACACTGGTCCTAGAGGAGAGGAAACTATGAGTTCTGCTTCTTGACATAGTATCCTGCCTTCTCCATCAATTAGGCACATAACAAATACTTTCAATGCGAGTGTTAATGTATGTTAGATGAGAACAAGCAGATGAGTAGGGTCAGGATAAGCAGCTATGGAAACTGCAGGGGAGGGAGGCCGGCGCAGGGCTGGGGGCGCTGCTCCAGAGCCTGCACATGATCCTGCACAGAAGCCAGGCTTTCCAGAGCACACGGCTTTCATTTCCATTAGTGACTGACTTAGCATCAAGACCAAACCTTCCCCCTGACCTTACAGCTGAAGTTCAGAGGCTTTCTCATCCAGTCTACAACTCTGGGTGAGCTTAGGAGAATTGGGGGGAGATATAAAAAGACAAGATGAAGAATCTATAGCATTACATTTCCCTTTCTTTCCACAAGATGAGAGAACAATGCAGGATACTGTAATTTGTCTAAACCCAAACAAAACAAAACAGGTCTGTTGTTACTACAGACAAGTGGGCACAGCTGCAGAGAAGTTTCCACATGAAACCTTTCAGTCCTAAGTCGTCATTTTTGCAGTTTTGCGATCACTTTTCCAGGACTCTATTCCACTCCCCCTGTCAGTATTTATTCGCGTTAACTCTTTGCTCCACGTGGCCAGGTCCCTTCTGTTAGGGCGATGTTTTCAGATGGTGCTGTTGTTTATGCAGTGGTTTGGTAATTTTCTAGTACTTGGTTTCACCAGTACATATGCGATGTTTCAGTTGACACGATAGCTTCAGTAGTGAAAGTAAATATTTTGATTACATCGTGCATTAGGAGAATTGCTGTTGATGGCTCTCCCTCGCCCCATTCCCAAAGTTCCTGTGATGTACCCTGGCTTCCCAAGCATGCTGCTAACTGTTGTGCTACAAGTTAATGCATCGAAGCTAGAAACCCAGGTTGTCAGACAGCTGAAACACAGGCCAGGTGTGTTGAGAGTTTCCCAAGGTCGGACTTGTTTTGCATAAGTCGAATTGTCTAAGTTGCCTGGCACTGCTGTGGAAGCTAGAAAGCTGGGCCCAGAGACCTGGTCACTGAACGCTGACACTTAAACCTCAAGCGAAACTTGGGGAATCCAAAGCCAATTCAAAGCAGAAAGAAGAAAGTTTTCTGTGACATTTCTGTAATCGAAACTGATGAGTTATGCATTTTTACTGTTGATTCTTAGCTTGTCTTCCTCTTTTGCGGGTATATATTTATCTCTTCAGGCATAATACCATGTTACAGCAAAACCACTTTCATTTTGACTCCATTTGTGAAAGACACATAGAGGTGGCTGTTTACTGTTGGATATATAAGAAAGGGTTTCTGAAAAGTGGAGTGCAAGATTGTGAGATCAAAGTTTAACCCATGCAAGGAAAAAGGGGGTCTCTGGACCTTTGAAAGACACTTTACCAGCACAGAAATAATTTGATTATAAATTATTACAAAATGAAAGATGGAGTATCTGTATCTAAGACAGGGTCTAAAGTTTTCTACCTGGGAAATTTTATGGACTTTCAGAATTGCTCAATGAAAATGAAAGTCGTAAAAACAGAGCTTAAGTATATTTTTTCCAATAAATGTTCATTTATTCAAATGGATTTTCATTTAAATTAGTAAGATATTCATGTATAGAGTCATATGTATAAGTTATTAAAACTAAATTTATGTGCATTATAAGCTGTAATTTTATAGATTTTATGTTATGGTTAAAGGAAAAGAAAAATAAACATGAAAAATTCAAAGCTTTTTTTTAGATTATAAAGCATTAAAATTTCATTGTCAAAAAAATTTTAAAAATGTGGGCTGGGAATGTAGCTCAGTGGTAGAGTGACTGCCTATCATACCTGAGGCTCTGAGTTCAATCCCCAGTATTGGGGGAAAAAATCAACCAATGCACTGAGTCAATTTCCAAAAGATTTGGCAATGGTGCTAGGACAACTGAATATCCACTTGGAAGAAAGCAAATGAACTTTGACTCATATCATTCCATACACGAAAACTAATCTGAGATGGATCAAAGGCCTTAACTCAAAGCCAGAAACTTAAAGTTTCAAAACTAAAAAGAGAGTATCTTTATAGTCTTGGAGTTGGCAAAGATTTCATGAAAAGCAACCATAAGAGAAAAAAAATGCTAAATTGGATTTCACAAAAAATTTTCTGTATGTTAGAAGAAATCATTCAGAAATCAAGTATAGTATCTGTTCTTATCAGAAATGACTAGATAAGTCATGAATTGTGAAAAAAAGTTCTCAGCAGATATATGCAAAATGCTTATATCCAGGATATGAAGAGCTTCTGAGAATGTTCTATTTCTTGTTGGATGGTAGTTATATCAGTGTATACAACTGCCAAGACTCATAAAACTGAACACATAAATCTATGCATTTCAGTGTATATTAATGTTATAATTTAAATAAAAGAATAGCACATTGAGTTTTACTTAGTGCTTCTTTGACTTAATATTATGAGTGTTTTCCTATGCCATTTACTACTTTTTGAGAAAGCATGTTTAGTAGCTATGTATTACTGTATGATATGAATATATGAAAATTAGTTAATCTCAAATTTTGTAAAAAGCACTAAATTTTTTTCTATTATTGTCTTGAGTGAATTTCTGATTATAAAAACATGTTTTTTTTTTATCAAGGAAAGCTAATGTTCCTGATTAGGCAGTAAAAATTAAAATTCTCTCAACTTGGATGTTTCCTGCTATGTGTCTGCCTGCCTCCCTCCCTCCCTCCCTTTTTTCCTTTCTTCCTTTCTTCTTTTCTTTCTCTTTCTCCCTTCCCTTCCCTCCTTCTATGTCTCCTGCTTTCTATACTTTACTCAAAATTTTATTTTGTAAAAAACTAACTTTCACAGAAAAGTAAACTGAAAAAAAATATAATGAATACCAGTATATTCTTCACCTAGATTCTCCAGTTCTTAACATTTTGCACATTTGCATTCTTTGTGTGTGTGCTTTTTCTTAAGTTGCAGATACCATTTCAGCATGCGAAAAATAATCATATCTTGTATAACCATAACAATATTATTGCATTTTTGAAACTTAAAATTGAAGCAATAATATTAAATATAGAGTACATATTCAAGTGTTTCAAACTGTCCCCAAAATATCCTTTATCCTTTTTTTCTTTTTTTGATCTGGAACCAGACAAGGATAATATGTTGCACTTGGCTATCAGATTTTCTTAGTCTTCTTTAATGTATTCTAGAAAAATTTCTCCTTTTTTTTTGTCTGACAAACACTAATATCTTGAGGAATCCAAGACAATTGTCTTGTAGAATATTCTATAACCAGGATTTATCTGATCATGTCTCATGATTAGATTAATGGTAAGCATTTTTTGCAAGGATACTTCAAAGGTGATGTGTATTAGGTGATGCATTATATAATGTCAGTGTGTTCCTTTATTGGTGATGGTAAGTTTGATATCTTGGTTATTTTCACTAGATCACTCTTTCTTTGAAACTAAAAAGTAATCAGGGGGGTGGTCATATGAATATCCTTTGCTTCGTAGCCCCTCACCCAGTGTTTTTAACATTTACTAGTGATTCTTGCCTGACTCATATTATAGTGAATAAAAGATGATTTTTCTAATTCCATTCTGGTTTTGACATTTATTAGCTGGCATCATCCTGTATATTAATCCATTTTCCCTTCATTATTTTAGTACTGTGGGTTTTAAATAATTCAATGCATTATAATCTTTCTTGGACATTGTTTATTGATTTTTTTCCTTAGGTACTGGGGATTGATCCCAGGGCATTCTACCATTGAGCTACATCCCCAGCCCTATTTTTATTTTTATTTTGAAACAGAATTTTATTAAGTCACTACAAGTTAGCCTCTAAACAGTGATTCTCCTGTCTCAGCCTCCCAAGTGCTGGGATTATAGGCATGCACCACTGATCCTGGATTGGACATTGTTATTTTTAATGCTCAAATTGCCCTAAATTTAGCCAGTGGAGATATAGGTCATGTTTTTAAATCATTCTAGATTATTCAGGTCAGTCTGGGTTCCCAAAAGTCCTTGTATAGATTTTCAAATAAAACTCACTTCTTTAATGTTTGAAGGCAGTGCCCAGTGGTGTGATGGTATTTACTGATCACAGCCTGGCATGGTGGTGCATGCCTGTAATCCCAGCACTTGGGAGGCTGAGACAAAAGGATCTCAGTTTGAGGCCAGTCTTCGCAACCTAGTGAGACTCTCAGCAACTTGGCAAGACCTTGTTTTAAAATAAGAAATAAAAAGGGCTATTGGAGTAGCTCAGAGGTAGAACACCCCTCAGTTCAATCCCTAGTACACTCTTTATAAAAATAAAAAATTCCTACGTGTAGTGTCTTCTGATTTCTATGGGGTACATACTCTCACCTTGGTTGATTTTAAGTAATCAATGGGGAAAGTGCATGATGACTAGCTATTATTTAGTATTTCTACCATACAGGTGTAATATATGTACATAATAGCCTCAAGAGCACATTTGATAGTAAAATAAAACCAAACAACTAGGAAGTCATGAGTTTTGAGTATTATTACCTTTGTTTTTAGTATTATTGATTTATTTTTAAGTTTATACAATTTAATTTTAATAATATCTGTGTTCTGTATTTAACAACTGGCTTACCAAATCCCTTGCCCAAACTTAAGGATTGGCTTTTGAGCAGGTACAAACCAGCTTTAGTACCCAACCTCAACATCTTTTACCAGGTAAGGCTGAAGCTTAACTCTCAGCTTCTGTATTAATTAAATATGATAAAATTATACTTAGAAGCAAGCTGGGATGTCTTAGCAGATTTTTTTTCTTCCAGAGAAATCACTTTGTCAAAGAAATCAATTTCCCTCCTTCTTTTCCACCTACATCCAATGCTCTTAGTTTAGTAGTGTCAAAAAGCATAACTACCTTCCATTTATTGAACTGGAAAGTTGGGAATAAATTCAGATGATGTGTGAAGAAACAATAAGAGAACACTCAAGGACAAGAGGGCACTCCTGTGTCACCATAGTGGAATAGACTGCCTCCTCTGCCCATCTTCCCTCCGTTTTAGGATATACTCTCCTTTTTCCTTTTTGTTTTGTTATTTGGTACTAGGGATTGAACCCAGGGGCATTCTACCTCTAAGCTACACGTCAATCTCTTTTTAATTTTTTATTTTGAAACCGGGTTTGCTAAATTACTGAGGCTGGCCTCGAACCTGGGGTCCTCCTGTCTCAGCCTCCCAAGTACTGGGATTACAGGTGTGCTCCATCACACCTGGATCCCTTTCCTTGTAAATGTCATTTTCCCATATCAGGTGGGCACCTGGCCCCCTTTCCACCGTTCTTTGTTCCTTGGGAACTTTTGAATTGGATCTGGGAAAAGAGATTCAGTCCCTCTCTGGAGGAGAAATGTGATGTGCAACGTGGGTGAAACTAGAGGCCATGATTCTCCTACATCTGAAAGAAGACAGCAGAAAAGAGACGAAGGAAGAGAGTCCTGGGGGACTCCAGGACCTTCCTAAATTCTGTGTCCATTTTGGTAAATTCTTTCTTTTCTGGCATGGGGCAATTTGAGTTGAGTTTCTGTAGCATGTCTTAAAGATAGGGAATTTGAGTTCCAGAGAAATCTAGAAATTACAAGAGTTCCAAAGCTAGTTGGTGGCCAGGGGAAAAGAGTGACCAGATCTCCTCTTTCTGGCTTAGAGCACTTTACCAGCACTGCAAGGCACAGCTCCATGCACTCTCTGTTTCTAATGGCCTGAGGACGCTCCTACTTAAGGTAAGATGGAGAAATTAGGGTTAGGCTATCAATTGCAAGACCCAAAACACTGGTTCTTGAAATGAGAAGACAACCACAATTTGGTTTAGCTCACTGCATTTTTATAAAACGTTATCCTTATACAAAGAAATGGTGTTATATACTGAGGAAAAAGGATGAGCATCACATCAATGCCTTTGAGAATCTTAGAGTTTGGTAGGAGAGGACATATAATAAAACAAAAACACTATATGGCAGTATTACAGCATATCTATACAGCAAACACTAGGTAACCATTAATGTGATAATCTATATGTATATTTTTTAAATACTCTGAAGCTTTTAAAGTCAATTCTGGAGAATATTTTAAAATAGGGTAAAGTATCATTACATGCTCATTTTTTACACACATACGCATGCAGAGGTACAGATCTCTCTCTTTCTCTCCATATACATAGATATATTGCCCTGTACTCTAAATGCTCAGGTTCCACATTCTGATTTGATTAACCATGGATCAAAAATACTATCCCCCAAATTGCATCTGCACTAAACATGTACGACTCTTTAATCCTGTTGTCATTCCCTGAATAATCATATATCTCTCTCTATATATAAGAGAGAGATCTGTATCTATCTATACATGCATATATATTCATATATATACTATATATTCCATATATACATATATACACTTATACACTAATATATATACATACATATATATACACTAATATAAACTCTAATATATATAATCTATCAATCATCTTTATGTATATACATATATCCTAATATAAACACTAATATATATTGTGAATGAAAATTACAGAATATACATAAAGGGATGATGCTAATCTCACTTTCTAAATGTATACAAGAAAAAGGAAGAAAAATACTATAGAATACTATAGTGAGTCATTAGTAATTTTATTTTATGATTTTGTCTATTTTTATAATTTTCATTATTTTTAGACAGAGACTAATTTGGCTTGCTATCAGTATTCAAATATTTCATTGTTTAAAATATTGCTGAGGGGCCAGATGTGGTGACATATGCTTACAATCCCAGTTATTATTCAGAAGACTGAGACAGGAGGATCCCAAGTTTGAGGCCAGCCTGGGAAACTTAGTGAGACCCTGTGTCAAAATAAAAAAAGGAGCCAGAGTGTAGCTCAGTGGTAGAGTGCTTGCCTAGCAAGTGTGAGGTTCTTCCTGGGTTCAATCCACAGTACTGCCAAAAAACAAAAACAAAAACAAAAACAGAAAAACAGAAAGCAAGACCAAAAACATGTTATAAGGATATTCAAGCATTCCCAGAGAATCCCATAAGAAAAAAAACCTGAGGCCTCTCTCCATCAGCCTGCATCAATTTACCAGCAAATGGATGAGAAATCTGGGAAGTGAGTCTTCTAGCCCTGCCCAGACGGTTAGAGGACTGCAGGCCCTGCTAGCATCTGATTGAAACCTCGTGTAAGAAACCAAGCAAGAACTGCCCAGGTAAACTACCCCAAATACCTGACCTATAAAAACAGTGAGAGATATACATGATTATTGTTTATTTTATCCACTATGATTCATTATAGTCATTCTGGTGGCCCACTTGGCAAGCCTGAAGTGCACAGGGCAGGCGGTCAGGAAGGAAAGACAGTGAGCAGGCTGGAGACCCAGGGCCATGAGCTGGAGTGTGTTCACAGGAAGCAGCCAGTGGGGAAGGAAGGTACAGAGGGGAGAGAGCAATTGAGCATCCAGCTGTTGTTTGGAATTTTTTAGTTAAGTGAAATCTTAAGTCTTCCTTTGAAGACTCATTAAGCCAGGTACACCAAAGATAATCTTTTTTTGGGTTAATTTAAGGTCAGATGACTTGGAACTTTAGTTACATTTTTAAAATCCCTTCATAGCAGCCCTTAGATTAGTGTTTGATTGAATAACTGGGAGAAAGTGTTTGCATGTGACAAAATAGTTGCTGCCTCTCTTTCATCCTCCAGATCTTATGAGAAAATATCCTGTGTAGCCTACTCTATCTGGGAATAGAATAGAAAGGGATTTCTAGGGGCTGTAGTTTAGCCTGGCCAGGTTGCACATCACAAAGCCATCATACTGGGAATGTACTAGACATGGTCCAAATCCTTAGGATGACTGGTAAACAAAGCAGACAGAACAACTGCCATAGTGAAGTTTATATCTTAGTGGGAAAAGACAAAAAACAAACCCCACAAATATTAAATAACCTCTCCAAACACAATCTAACAAATAATTTTAAAAAATCACACCATAGTAAGTGCTAAAAAGAAAATAAAACTAGATAGTGGGATGTAGGATGACTGGGTGAGAGGATAATGTGATTAGGAAAGGCTTCTTGGAAGAGATGACATTGGAGAAAAGTGAGACATTACTGTCCATTCCTTGAGGATCCCAGGCAGAGCAAGTACAAGGGCTATGGAGTGTTTTTTTCAAGGGGCAACAGCAAGCAGTATAGACAGAGCCAATAGGAGATGAGCAGAGGGTGACCTCAGGGACATAACACTGGCCCATGTCAAGGCTCTTATTCTAAATGAGATGAGAAACCAGAAAGCATTTAGAGCAGAGGGGTGACATAATCTGACCTACATTGTAAAAGGGAGCAAGGATGGAAGCAGGGAGACTGGTCTGAAGGCCATTTCTAGAGTCCAGGTCAAAAATGACGGTGGCTTGGACCAAGATGGAAGCGATGAGTGAGAATTGATGCGGGTTTAGATACACGTGGAAGATGGAGCCAGAAGGATTTGCTAGTGATGGTTTGGATTTGGGGCGTAAGAGAACGAGAAGAATCAAGGATGACTTCACTTAGAATTTTTGAAGCACAGAATGTTTAAATGTCTGTTCTGTAGTCCAACAGATTTGAAACATTCAGGATGTTATAAAGCTAGAACCAACTCCCTTCCTTCCTTCCTTCCTTCCTTCCTTCCTTCCTTCCTTCCTCACTTCTTTTCTCTAATGCAAGTTTCTCCATATTATTGCCTATTACTACTTAACATGCTACTTAATGTTTGCTTATTCAGATTCATTTAACATGAACCATGTAAACAATATTATATAGCAATTCTTTCTTCTATGATTTATATGATTTTTTTTTTGTGTGTGTGTGTGGTACTGGGGATTGAACCCAGGGGCATTCTACCTCCCGGCTACACCCCAGCCCTAATTTTTTTTTATTCTTTATTTTGAAATAGGGTCTCACTAAGTTGCAGAGGGCCTCACTAAGTAGCTGAGGCTGGCTGAGGCTGGCCACAAACCTAGGTCCTCCCGTTTTAGCCTCCCAAGTACTGGAATTACAAGCGTGCACCACCACTCCTGGCTCGATTTATATGATTTCTAGGAAGATTTTTAGAAATGCCTATGTCATTTTCTTTCTTTCTTTCTTTCTTTCTTTCTTTCTTTCTTTCTCTCTCTCTCTCTCTCTCTCTCTCTCTCGGAGAATATTGGGGATTGAACCCAGGAGTATTCTACCTCTGAACTAGACCCCAAGCCCTATTTTTTCTAATTATTATTATTATTCTTTTTTTTGAAACAGGGACTCACTAAGTTTCTGAGGGTATTACTAAGTTGTTAAGACTGACCTCGAACCTGTGATCCTCCTATCTCAGCCTCCCCAGTACTGGGATTACAGGCATGTGCCACCATGCCCAGCTATCCATGCCATTTTCTATATTGAGTAATACCTCTCAGATATCAATATAGTTTTATATAATCATTGACTTATGAAGTTATCCATAAAATTAATCATTATTCAAAAAACAATTTTATCATCCTTTAAAGATTAATAACTTGCCCTTCATTAGATTTTTTGTCAAAATACTTTTATATCTCCCACCTCATATGATCTCTACACACTCCTGCAAATGAGCAGGAGCGGGTGCTGCCTGATGAAATGCACCAAGTTGAATGAGGCCTTGTGGTTCATTGTGAAGCTACTGAGAGCGGGATTAAGCAGAAGGTAGAAGGATGAGCAGAACTGCTTCTGTCTTAAGGAGCTGTTAGTCTAGTACAGGAGAGAATTTATAAACAAATACAGTCATGTGTCATTTCACAATGAGTTTATGTTCTGAGAAATGCAGTTAGGTGATTTCCTCACTGTGTGAACACCACGGAGTACTTACACAAACTAAGATGGTGCACCATCATTGGGCACTGTCATCTTGTGGGACCGCTGTCATACATGAGGGCCATCATTACGCGGCATATGACTATAGCTATGAGACAAGATTTGACATGATGAGCAACGCTGTGAGTAGCAGACAGAGATGAGTTTTGAAAACACGGAGGCAGAGGAATTAGATTGGGCAAAGTCTCAAAGAAAGACACAGAATATATCTAAAATACCTCATCAGATATCATATTATGGTGTTCTTGGCACATATTTGCAATAAAAAGTAGGGCCAGTGGAAAGTCATGAATGTAAGTAACAAAAGTAATGTTTGAATCTGCCTCAAATAATATTTTTTTGTAACTAAGCACAGAAGATATTATTTTACTCCGTGGGGGAAAAAGCTTTTTGGAAAATGTGAACCCTTTCCAAGGCATCGATAAAACTACGAATTTTCTGTGGCTGACATTTTTCATCAGCTTTGTAAATGACATCGAATAATATTTTATTTTGGAGAGGATTGAAATCTTTACTATTTGGAACGTGGTTTTTATTGACACTGAAAACCCATGAGGCTGAACGCAAACGGAGCAGAATGAGAGATTAAGCAATGGTGACAGCAGTTCAGAGACCCTTCTACTCCCTGCAGAGACCTGAGAACATTTTGCTGGCCCTGCAGAGGCAGGCACTGCGGACACGTGACTGCTGTAAGCAAGGAAGCAAGGTGTCTACCCTTGTGGAAGTCAGCCTGGGTAGTACTGGCCCTCCTGCAGCAGTGCGTGCACTTCTTTAGGCAGGGGCTCTGCAGCTCCTCACTGTCAGAGGATCCTACCTTCAGGGGGGAGAAAAAGGCTTTTGCCTCTTCTGTGTCAAGAGGAATGAAACCAGGCCATTTAATATACATAGTATTGCTAAGTTTGCTGCAGCTGGCCTCAAACCTGCAATCCTCCCGCCTGAGCCTCCCAAGTATTGGGATTTTATTTTTAATAGGTATTTGCTTCCAATTGTAGCTAAATAATATTATCCATACTTCAAAACATTCTTGCACAATAACCTTTCTTAGCAAGGTACTTCCTCTGGTGTTTTCAGGTGGTTAATGGAGGCAGTCAATTCATTATGTCTTGAGTAATATTGTTTTGTTTGAAGTTTCCTCAAGGAAAATCTCAGCAAATATATAATATATATAAATAAATAATATTTAATATTTATATTTATTATTTATTTATATATTATACATTATTTATATATTTATTTATATATTATTTATTTAATATATAATATATAATATATATAAATATATAATATGTAATATGTAACATGTAATATATAATATACAATATATAATATGCAATGTATAATGTGTATATACATGTATATACATAGAGAGAATGTATATATACATACATATACACACATATTGCAATAGAAGTCACTAGATTACAGATTTCTACATAATGAAACTATTTATGACAGCCTATTTGTTTCAAAAGCTCTTTTTTTTTTTTGCAGTGCTAGGGATTGAAACTAGGGCCTCATGCACACTATAGGTAAGCACTCTAACACTGAGCGACACTCCTGTCTTCTATTTCAAAACTTTCCTTTAATCCTCTTTTGACCTTCTCCTGTACACTTGGACTTCCTTAGATGTCAAAATACAAAATAGATTATTTCTCACATGGTAAAAAAGTACAATTATTCCTTTAATAACAGTTAAAGAAAATAGAAACAAATACATGCTCAGAACTTCAAGAGAATGCTCTATCCTAATTTTTATATAAATGACTCAAATAATGTATATGTTAGTACACAATAGACTTAATATGGATGAATCAGGAAAGAAATTTGATTTCATGTGTATATTATCTTGATTTCAGATTTAGAAACCCTAAATTAACTGGAATTCAGCATAGTGAAATTATAAGTAACATTCATTTGCTGTTTTCTTAGGATTTTTTTTCTTTTTTTTTTTTTTTGCAGTACTGGGTATTGAACCCAGGGGTATACTACCTCCGGGCTACACTCCCAGCCCTATTTTTTATTCTTTATTTTGAAACAGGGTCTCCTAAGTTGCGGAGGGCCTCACTAAGTAGCCGAGGCTGGCCGTGAACCCGGATCCTCCGGTCTCAGCCTCCCAAGTACTGGGATTACAAGCGTGCGCCACCACGCCAGGCGGATTTTTTTTCTTATACGGAGATGAAAATCATATCCCAGGAATTAGCAGCCTGCATGATGGTCCCACAGAGAAAAGAATGTGACTGCCCCAGACTTTTGCCAAGATCTGCGAGTGGCTACAACATACAAAGAAAAGCACTCACCTCAGACATGACCGCAGGGTCTTTCCCAGGGTCGACAGGGGTTCCTGTCAATGCTTCATACTTTCCCAGGGCCATCTGCAGCACCATTTAATTGTAATTACCATCAGAGAATGACTCGAAGGCACTAACTTCTCAATCATGACAGATTAATGTTACATTTACATACTCTCTTTTCTAAAGCAGAGAATCTACTATAAATTTTTAGAAAACTCTCAAGCATTGAATTTGAAACAAAAAGGAATTTTATTTGAGTACACCTAAAATTCTTATTATTTAGGAGACCTTGTTCCTCTAACTTCAGGCAATAATTGGCTTAATTTTCTATGTTGCTTTGGGGTAGATATTACCACTTCTAAAATGAATTCTGATAGCTAAAAGCATAAACTAGGAATCACTAGAATCATTGCATGAAATTCTGAAAAATATTAAAATTTTATGACAAGCATGTTATGGAATTTATTTATTTATTTATTTATTTATTTATTGAGGTACTGGGGATTGAGCCCAGGGGCGTTTTACCTTCGCACTACGCCCCCGGCCCTATTTTTTTATACTTTATTTTGAAACCGGGTCTCACGAAGTTGCGGAGGGCCTCACTAAGTAGAGAGAGACAGAGAGAGAGAGCTGAGGCTGGCCGCGAACCCGGATCCTCCGGTCTCCGCCTCCCAAAGTACTGGGATTACAAGCGTGCGCCACCACGCCCAGCATGTTATGGAATTTAAACTAACCACTTCTTCGCTCCCAAATTAATTATATATGTAGTCATAATCATATAATCAAATAATCATACACTTTTAACAGTTTCCTTCCTTCCTTCCTCCCTTCCTTCCTCCCTCCCTCCCTCCCTCCCTCCTCCCTTCCTTCCCTCCTTCCTTCCTTTTCTTTCTTCTGTTATCAGTATTAATTTACTTAATAAGGAAGTCCCAAATTGTCTGGAGAGATAGTTCCCAGTCTGGTTTTATACTATCCATAACAAGGCAAATTTAACCAAGCAATCCATTTCAGACTTAGTGTAGATGACAGTTTGGGGAGGAAGAAGGATATGTTTTATAGATTTGAGAACAGAATATCAAAGTGAATAGATTTAAAAAACATTTAAAATAGACTTCTATTTTTATAAAGAAAGCTGTTAAAAATGTTGTATTAAAATAGAAGCTATATCTTTAAATTGATTTATGTGGGCCTGTATTAATATTTAATATTTCAATATTTTATGTGCTATATTTCTTTTGGTAATTTTTTTTCTGTGCTACAGGAGCTTAAATCCAAGGGTGATCCACTACTGAGCTACACCCTCAGCCCTTTTTATTTTTTATTTTGAAACAGGGTCCCACTAAGTTGCTGAGGCTGTCCTTGAACCTGTGATCCTCCTGTCTCAGCCTCCCAAGTACTCTGATTAAAGGCCTGTGCCACCACACATGGCTCCTTTGGTAATCTGTTTTCATAGATGAACTCAGTATATAAATGTGCACTTATTGTCAGTTAGTTCCACCTTCTTCTCATACCAGGCCTTATTTAAAACTGGATTATAAGTGTTTATGTTGTATGGTTTTTTTGTTTGCTTGCTTGTTTGTTTTTAACATTTTAAGTGCAAAGCACATATCTCAAATTCTAATATTAAATAAAGATTTCCACAAATTGGATACTTTACTAAGGATTTCGTTAGAGTTCCTTTTTATAAGCTAGATTAAAATTTAATTTTTGCTTTTTTTTTGTACTGGGAATCAAACTCGGGGCCTCGCACAAGCTAAGCATGCATTCGACTCACATTCCCAGCCAAGATCATCATTTTAAATGCTATGCAGCCCAGGGGTCTTCCATCTGACCAGTTGCTTCTAGGATTTAACTTAGGACCAAGCAAGATTTAGTAATCCTTTGGGTTTACGTTATCTGCAAAATGAAGATTTGTACTGGCTAATTGTTGTAAGTCCTCTTCTTACTTTATGATTCTTGTAAAAACAAGTATCTTTGAAGTTTCCTTTTAAAATAAAACACATGGAAAGTCTTATTTTTTTAAAAAAGAGACCTTTTAGTATAAGAACTTAAGAAAATAAAAATCTGGAAGCTATAAATGGATGTTGACCAAAGATACATATTTTTTCAGCATACAAATTCTCATTCGGAACTAGGTAAAATGAGAATCCCATCAGCAGTATGTGCATGTGTTGACTATTATTTTATTCTAATATGTTTAATACATTATTGTGCTAGCCCTAAAAAAATGGATTTTCAAGCGCTATTGCTTTCTCTAAGGACAAAGACTCAATGTGTACTTTTGTCAGTGTCGGAAGTGTGTGGGCAGGACTCTCAACTTTCAGGAAAACTTCTGTCTTTACAGAAAGAGACTTTCCAGATACTCTTTGAATTACTTCCCTGAAAACAATAAAAAGCCTATGAAAATGAAGTTGTCACCAATACGGCTTGTTGGCAGGCTGACCTGTGCCTGCCTCCACCTCTGTGGGAGTTAATAGTGGAGAGGGAGAGGGAGAGAGGCGGTGTACAGGGTGTGACTGAGGAGCTCAGAGCTGCTTCAGAAAAACCTTGAGATTAACCAGATCTCCATGAGGGCTGTAGATTGCCAACATGTTGCTATGGTCTAAATGCATGTGTTCCCCCAAACTTCATAGTATGAAATCCTAAACCTAATTCTAATTTCTAACACATGGTGCATTAGTCTGTTTTCTGTTGCTCTAACAAAATACCTGAGACTAGATAATTGATAAAGAATAGAATCTTATTTGGCTCATGGTTCTGAAGGCTGGGCATGGCACTGGCATCTGGTGGGGGGTTTCTTGCTACATCAGACATGGCAGAGGGCAACACATGGTAAGATCAACAAGCCGGTGTCTGCTCAGGTCTCTTTCTTCTTAAAAAGGATTAGAAGGTGACCTGTCTAATCCTAATTACCTCCTAAAGGCCCTTCTTCCAAGTACCATGAATATATGAATTTGGGGATTAAGTGTCCAACACACACAGTTTGGGTGATACATTCAAGCAGTACCATATGGCAATTCATATGTTGAAATAGTGAATGTGATAGTATTAGGAGATGGGACTTTTAGGAAGTGATCAGGTCATGGAGCCAGAATCTTCACGAATGGGATCAGTGCCCTATAAAAGCTGCCCAAGAGAGACTCTTGCCATTTCTATCATGCTAGGACACAGGAAGAAGGGGCCATCTATGGACAGAAAATGGGTCTGTACCAGACACAGAATCTGCTGGAACCTCGATCTTGGACCTCCCAGCCACCAGAACTATAGGAAATAAATCTCTCTTGTTTATAAGCTATCTAGCTTATGGCATTTTGTGATAGCAACCCAAATGGATTGATACATGTGTTATGAGTTGAACTGCGTTCTTCCAAATTCATCTGTGATATTCTAACCCCCTATACATCAATATGTGACTTTTGGACAGACAGAGTCTTTATAGAAGTAATCAAGGTAAAATGAGTTTCTTCGAGTGGGCCCTAATACAGTATGGCAAGTGTTCTTATAAAAAGGGAAATTTTGAGCTGGGTGCAGTGGCACACACCTGTAATCCCAGTACTTGGGAGGCGGAGACAGGAGGATCACAGGTTTGAGGCCAGTCTCAGCAACTTAGCAAGACCCTTGGCAACTTAGGGAGTCCCTCTTTCAAAATAAAAAATAAAAGGGGCTGAGGGTGTAGCTTGGATGTAGAATGCCCCTGGATCAAATTCCCAGTAACAAACAAACAAACAAATAAACAAACAGAATTGGACATGGTGGCACACACCTGTAATTCCAGTACTTGGAAGGCTGAGACAGGAGGATCATAGCCTCAGCCTCAGCAACGTAGTGAGACCCTGTTTCAAAAGAAAAACTAAGCCGGGCATGGTGGCGCACGCTTGTAATCCCAGTACTTAGGAGGCTGAGACTGGAGGATCCGGGTTCGCAGCCAGCCTCAGCTACTTAGTGAGGACTCCACAACTTAGTGAGACCCTGTTTCAAAATAAAGAATAAAAAATAGGGCTGGGGGTGTAGCCTGGAGGTAGAATGCCCCTGGGTTCAATCTCCATACCAAAATAAAAAAATGAAAATAAAAACTAAAAAGGGTTTGGGTGTAGCTTGGAGGTAGAATGCCCTCTGGTTCAATCCCCAGTACCAAACAAAGGGTGGTGGTGGCGGGGGTGGGGGGAGTTGAACAAAGACATACAGGAAGAATGCCATGTGAACATAAAGACAGCCATTTACAAGCAAGAAGACAGACCTGGAATAGATACTTCCCTTGCTGCCCTCAATAGGAACCTATCCTGCTGACACCTTGATTTTGAATTTCTAATCTTCAGAACTGTGAGATAATTAATTTCTGTTGTTTAAACCACGCAGTTTGTGGTAGTTTGTTATTGCAGCCTTTGAAAACTAATATGTCCTTCAACTTAAATAAATTTAAGGAGTATGTAACCAGAAAAATTCTAATTATATTTGAGCCATCCCACAGAGTAAAGCAAAATTTTTGTTTATCCATTTGAAATGGATTTTTTTGTGGGTTTACTTGTAATCAAAAGAATTTTTAACTAAAAAAATAACACAAATATACACACATATATTATTTAAATAGTTAAAATTTTCAGAAATATAGACTATAGAATGAAAGTCATTGTTTACTTCCATTCCTCCAATTATAATTGCCTCCCTAGAAGTTAGCTCCCTGGAACCCAACATTGTATTTTTACAGCACTGGATTCTTAATTCTATGCTGTATAGACTTGAATAAGAGTCCAGCCTGATACTAGAGTTTCACTAAAACATCAGGTTAAGAGTCCACACTGAGGAACATGTTGAGTATGGAAACTTACACTTGGGTAGACTTCAAAATAGGCCTCTTATTTTAAATTTCATCCTAAAATAGGCCACATGTTAGCTGGGCATAGTGGCACATGCCTGTAATTCCAGTACTTGAGAGTCTGGAACAGGAGGATCACAGCTTTAAGAACAGCCTCAATAATTTAGCGAGGCTCTCAACAACTTAATGAGATCCTGTTTCAAAATAAAAAATAAAATAGGGCTGGGGGTGTGGCTCAGAGGTAAAATGCCTCTGGGTTCAATCCCCAGTACCACAAAAAAAAAATAGGCCACGTGTTTAGAATTTAGTATATTACCAGGCAGGGAAGAATTTAAAAAAAATATCAGCTGTGTTTTTTTCTGGTTTTTGTTTTTATTTTGTTTATTACATAGATATTTTTTATAGCTCAGAACAACTTGGATGGGAGAACAGGGAGATGGTGGTTTAAGGGTACAGTGGTTCAGTTAGACAGAATGAATACGTTCCAGAGGTTCCTTGTACAGCATGGTGACTGTAGTTATTAATAATTTGTTGTATACGTGAACATTGCCAAGAGATTATATCTGAAGTGTTCTACACACACACACACACACACACACACAGTATGTGAAATGATTAGATATGTTAATTATCCCGATTTAATTCATCTAAACATTGCATTGTGTACCATAAATATATACAACCTTCATTTGTGAATTATACCTCAATAAAGCTGGTAGAAAAGAACAAGTGGCTATGTCTTGTTAAAGAAAGCTTTTTTCTTTGAACCAATTATAAATTAAATACCTTCTATTAAATTTGAACCAATTATATCACAATAATATCTTTTTCACAGACTGTCCCATGGACAAGTAGCTCACTTACTTGAAATAATAGATTAGGACCTTCACTAAAAAGCTTTCTGAATAGACTAAAGGAATGCTACAAAAGCCATACAAGAAGCCAGGTGTGGTGGCGCATGCTTGTAATCCCAGTACTTTGGGAGGCGGAGACCGGAGGATCC
>PVJS01013132.1:0-42598 GCA_004027185.1 Glis glis | reverse complement strand
CTGGCCGCGAACCCGGATCCTCCGGTCTCCGCCTCCCAAAGTACTGGGATTACAAGTGTGCGCCACCACGCCCGGCCATCCTCTGTCTTTCTAAACATCAGAGCCTTCACTTTGGGCTCCCTTGGTACGTGAGTCTCTTGCACACTGTTGTGGATTTAAAGTAAATCGAAGGGCATCAATCAGATGCCCTTCTGCTCGAACCAGAAAAAGTTCGAAAGCCTTTACGATCCATTGCCTGTCTTCTTTTTCTCCTTTTGAATCCTTGCTTATAAAACATTCCCACGACACATGTTACAATTTCTAGTAGGATCAGGCCACATGGACACATTTTTAAAATTCCCATCTTTGTGGTTTTCCTGTCTAAGAGGTCTGTAAGAGCTGACCTTTGGGATGTTTTCTTCGACATTGTGCTGACCAGGCTCATACTTGGATTTTAGCTGCCAGCATGTTAGCCTTAAACTCTGTATATAAATTTTGGGTGGTCGTAATAAGAACACAGGATGACATTCACTATTCAAAACATACATATTGTGCAATGAATCATTTAAGGGTCCAATTTTTATTTAATTTCCAGTCTGGGTAATATTAGTTATAAACACAACTACGGAAGCAGCTGATAGTCATTGTGTATTTAAGTTTTCTTCCATGTTCCCTTCACAGCTGGGAAAAACACTAATCTGAAAAGAGGGGTCACAATTTATATCATGTTCTGAAAATGAAGAAATTAAAGTTTTTATTTATTTTTTGGCTGAGAGCGTGAGCGCCTAATGGTTAGTTATAAATCCTGGTACTGTTAGCCCTTCTGATTTCAGGGATTGTGAAGGAGGTGATAGGCACGTTCCAAAGAATCACCGCCAGAAGATAATGTTAACCTCCAGAAGAGACTACAAGCCTTTAGAACTAATTAATCATTACCCTAAAGCCATGTTCTCAAACTTGAGCGTCAACACCTGGAGAATCACCCAGGGGCTTGTTAAAATACAGACTCCCTGGCCCCAGCCTCAGTGTCTCTGACTCAGTAGCTCTAGAGCAAGGCCAGAGAATCTGCATTTGTAACCAGTTTCATGTGCACCGTATTTGGGAACCTTAAAAGACCATGTGGAGCTGGGCGTAGTTGCGCATGCCTGTAATCCCAGTACTTGGGAGACTGAGACAGGAGGATCACAGGTTCGAAGCCAGCCTCAGCAACTTAGCAAGGCCCTCAACAATTTAACAGGACTGTTTGAAATGAAAAAATGAAATAGGGCTGGGGGCGTAGCTTGGAGGTAGAATGCCCCTGGGTTCAATCCCAGTACCACAAAGAACAAACAGACAAAAAAAAAAAAAAAAAAACAGACCATGTGGAGTCCAAATTTCTTTTACCTGAGTGGAAATGGTACAAATGACGATGCTGGTGTGATTCTTTTTTTGGTATAAAATAAATTCAATAAGTATTTACATATCTACTTACATATTATGGCCAGCATATCATTTATTTCCTTAAAGTGGGAAGGCAGGCCATGGTCCCCCCAAATAATAATACAAGTTGATACCATGATTTTCAAATTTGCTTTAGAAATTTCCATGCCCAGAGGCTGCATGCCAGACCAATTAAGTTCATCTTAGGGAAGGGACACAGCTGTCAGTATTTTTGGAAACTACAGGTGATACCAATGTACAGACACTGGGAAGGCCTGGTGCAATTGGTGATATGAAAATTTTCCATTCATGCAGACAAGCCACCCCAAGAGCTGGGCTTTTAGGGAAGGTGCCCAGAGGAGGAGAAGATTTTCCTGGACCTCAACTGGGTGGTGGAGGAGGGTATAGCAAATGCAGGGCAGGAATGGTTCCTAGGTCAACTGCTGGGAGAGGAAGGTAAAGGTAGACAGGAGTGAGCTGGTTAGAGGATGCTGGTTTTGCTGGTGGACAACCACAGAAGGTTTTAAGGTACCCTGGGAAGATGGGGTATGTACTGCAGACAGCTGGGTTTCAGATGCACCTGAGATGCGGGGATACTCAAGTGAGAGGATGTTTTTGTCTGCTGGGGAATTTGCTCCCCATGGTCTAGCTCAGTGATGCTCGAAGTTTGGTCCCCATAGTAGCAGCGGCTGGGAACTTCTTGGGCTGGGGATGTAGCTCAGTGGTGGAGCCCTTGCCTAGCATGTGTGAGGCCCTAGGTTCAATCCCCAGTACTTGCAAAAAAAAAAAAAAAAGCAAAATCTTTGATCCCACTCCAGTCCTGCTGAATCACAAACTCTAGGGGCAGGGGTTCCATAATCTGACAAGCCCCCCGGGTGCTTCTGATGTTTTTAAAGTTTTGAGAACAACCAGGCTGCGGGCCTAGACAGGCCTTTATTTTCAGTTTCATGGCTCATCACAGCTCTAACAGAGCTCCAGAAGCAGGCCTGTTGGCGAGGGTTGGCTGAGCCAGTCTCCTCTTTAGCTCTTTTGTGGAGGCCATTGTTTTTATTGGTTTCCACCAGCTCTGTTCCCTCCACCCCCAGCTGCCCTTTCTGCTCCTTTCGCCTGCTCCCTGCCAGCCTGACCAAGCCCCACAGAGATGCCCTGGGGTTGACAATATAGACAAGTGCTAATGGACTTGGCTTAAATCTATTATGTATCAGGACATTGCTAGGATTGACATCTGGCTGCAGGTGCCTGCAGGTGTAGGCCCCCCTTCAGAGGGAAGCCCAACGTAGAAGCCACGGAAAGGAAGAGAAAGAATTGGGGGATGGGTAGTTATTTGCATTACTCTTGGAGGACTCTTGGTTTAAAGTGGGTTTCACCATGGGGTTCCTTTAGATAGAGCCTCAAGGACCCTGAAGTGTTTGTTTTGCCATCCCTTAATGAGGTATTTATTACCTCTCTAAATATGATACCTGCCGCTTTGGAACAGAACAAATTCATCCATGACATGTGCAGCCCTTCAGCAGAACTGAGCATGGAGTCACTGATGTTGATGGCATTTTTTCTTAATTGTAGGTAAAAACAAACACACCTTGAAGCAAACTGTTAGAAACTATGGAGGAGGGAAGGTGGGCAGATAGAAGGAAGGTCTAGAGCATCTCTCCATATTGTGGCATAAAGGCAGGAGGCCCCACCGTCTGAGATGGGGAAGCTGACTTTTTATATCTCCAGACCTTGAGCTCATCCTGGAGGGAGGCTCCTCCTGTTACAACCCTTCATCTTCATGGCTCAAAAACTGTTCTCCTCTGCCCTTGCAAGGGATCCCTGCAGATGACCCACCATGACGGTGGTCACAGGCTTGGATGATGATAATGATATTATTGCTGTTAATGGTTCTAAGAGCCAAGGTACCACGCACTGTGCTTAGTGTAAATTAACCCTCATAAAGATCTTGATTTTACAAAGGAGGAAACGAGACTCAATGAGGTTACCCAGCATGTCCACAGTCCTGCAGCAAATAGGCAACGGGATTTTAAAATCCTTTGCTCCTAAGCAGTGTGGCCCGGATCAGAGGTCTCCCAGGTACAGCTTTGAGATTTGGGAGGCTCTGATGTGTCATTTGAAAACCCTAGCTGTGACAGCCCTCTTTTGGATTGTGCCCCTCTCGGGAGAACTTACCTGTGCATTTCAGTGAATCAAAGGTGGTGGGGCCCAGCAGTGCCAGACAAAATAAAAAGGGTAGTGGGGATATAAATAGCAACTCGGTGTTGTCTCGGGCTGTGTGGTTTGCAGCACGACTTCATATACTTGAGTTCAGCTAAAGCTTACAGCTCTGGAGGGGCTGGTCTTCCTCTGCTGGATGGCGGGGGCTTGGTCACAGGGTGGTCCTGCCTGCGGAGCCGCAGCTTGCACTGAGGTCTGCCGTCTCCACGTGGCCTGTGCGTCCGGTCTCGCTGCTGCCCAGGGGTTCTGAGGGTTGAGAGCCACGTTAAAGGTCACTTTTTCATAGTGCCAAGGTCATGAATGTTGGTTAATAGCCCACTGGAATACAGTGCCGGATTCTCTTTGTTCCTGATTTCAAAAGAGGTCTAAGTTTGACCTCTGGCTCCGATGTAGAGGGCCAAGTGTGAACTTGGGCATATGTGGACGGCTGCCACTTAGTCCCAGTTTTTGTAAACATGCCAGGCTCAGAGCTTATCCTGTGTTGAACATAGACATCTTCTTTGCTGAAAATAGTACATGTGATGGGGCAGGGAAACATTTTTCTTTCCTAGAAAATCGCTCTTTGGTCCTCTAGGTAGCACTGACTTCTGTGAAGCCATCTGTTCCCTCCCATATAATTTCCAGACTATTAGATTAAATAGTTTCTTCTGACCCACTTTTGGCTTCTGTTTCCTTTCACTGTTCATTAATAAATTGTGCAGCAGGGTTTTCATGGAGAGTGTGTATGTGTATATTTATTTAATTTCAGATTGGGCAGAAGCAATTGTCAGGCACCATCATGAATTTATTTAATTTCCTACCTGGGTTTCGGGGGGTTTTTTGTTTGTTTGTTTCCGGTTGCTGTAATTGCTGAGGGTTGGTTTTTGTTTTTCAGACTCATGCAAGGAAGTCAGTGGCATGAGTTATGGGTTGAGGCTCTGGTGGGGAGGTGTACTAAAAACAGACCCTGTTTTTAAACAGAATATGCAAAGAGTGGTAAGGAAATTGGTTTCCATAAAACATGTCTCACAGCAGATAAATATGCTTGTACAGTTTGCAGGGGCTTGGTAAATGGAATGAGATAGTATGTGTGACAGGCTTGAAGCCTTTCTGAGCAAAGCTGCTCTACGTATCTTCTGTACAGTTGCTTTTGATGTTGCAACTGCATCTGCTATTAGTACTAATGTTATTGTTACATACACACTACCGGGGGTAATAAGATTAGATTTAAGGACGGCCCTACATTCTTTGCATTCCTTTCTTAATGTAAAAACTCTTCATGCTCTTTTCCCAGTGACTCTAAATCCAAACCAAGAAACAACACTCAGTCTTGTGGGGAAATAGGCTCAGGTGTGTGTGTGTGTGTGTGTGTGTGTGTGTGTGTGTGTGTGTGTAATCCAAGTAGTAAATTTCAGCGGCTTAAGGCTGCCTTCAGTAAAATGCAATTCCTTAGTGATGACTGTTATCTGTCAAAGCAAAACCAAATTACTTTTCTGCAGGGATTCATAAAAGCAGCCTTGTGATAGTAATTTTTAAAAATCTAATTTGGTTAAAGTGGAACAGAAAATAAGCTAATGTCCTATGCGCCCTACCAATTATCAGTATTGCTTCAAAGAATTTGTATCAAGAAGCTTTATTCAATTTTATTGGGGCCCAGTGTTATGCTATAGTTTGACCAGATTTCACCAGAGCTTCAGAAGAAAGGAGACCTGTTGGATTTTATCTATGGAAGATTTCAAGACCAATTCTGGTGCAAAAAGGTAGGTGAGCGACTTTGGGGTGCGTGTCACGTCTTGAAGTCTAGAAAGTCATTTCCTGACTTCTGTGTTTCAGCTATGCTGTTCTTTGTTTACAGGTCAGATCTCCTGATAAGTAAAAATTACATAGGCAAGGAGTATTTTCTTTTTTTTTATTTTTTTTGCGGTACCAGGGATTGAACCCAGGGGCGTTCTACCTCCGAGCTACACCCCCAGCCCTATTTTTTATCCTTTATTGAAACCGGGTCTCACCAAGTTGCGGAGGGCCTCACTAAGTAGCTGAGGCTGGCCGTGAACCCGGATCCTCTGGTCTCCGCCTCCCAAGTACTGGGATTACAAGCGTGCGCCACCACGCCTGGCTCAGCAAGGAGTATTTTCTATACTTAGCAGCAGCTGAGACTTTTTTTCACATTCTCTGGACAAACGTGCTTTTCAAGAGCATACGTTTGCCGGGCGTGGTGGCGCACGCTTGTAATCCCAGTACTTGGGAGGCCGAGACCAGAGGATCCGGGTTCATGGCCAGCCTCAGCTGCTTAGTGAGGACCTCTGCAACCCAGTGAGACCCGGTTTCAAAATAAAGTATAAAAAATAGGGCCAGGGGTGTAGCTCCGAGGTAAAACACCCCTGGGTTCAATCCCCGGTACCGCAAAAAAAAAAAAAAGAAAAAACAGCATACGTATGATTTATCAGGAGGAGGATACATTAGTTTGATAGCACCATTGAGCCCTGTTAAGAGGAAGGAGATTATTTTAGTCAGGCATCATGGGTATAAGTTCAGAATTAATTTATAAGTATGAACACCACATGGGGCCATGAGGAATGTTGCTTTTTATTTTTTTGTACTAGGGATTAAACCCAGGGGCGTTCTACTACTGAGCTATATACTCAGTCCTTTTTGTTCTTTATTTTGAGATAGGGTCTCACTAAGTTGCTGAGGCTGGCCTTGGTTCTCCTGCCTCAGCCTCCTGGCTGAATGTTGCTTTGGACACAAGATTGGTCACATATTCCTAAGGGAGCTGGCATGTTTGTTGGGTAGATTTTGTTTAATGGAGGAAGCAGTCTTGTCTGGCAGGGTCATTCAACAAAATTAATTAATTGACTATTTACTGATGGCCTGTCTTTCTCAGGGCCCTGTGTTGAGCATGCTTTGGTGAACAAGATGGTGAGATCTCTCTGTGTAGGAAACAGAGTCTAACACATCCCACTGAATTCTAGAGTGATTAATGTCCTAGTCCAGTGTCTGTTTTCCCATGTTGAAACCAGCCCGGTTTGGGCACAGCCCTAGTAGGGTCTCTCTTCTCCTGGAGAAGCATCTACCTTTACTCACGTGCTTTATCTTTGACCTGGTGTGCCCTTCATGCCTGGAGATTTGTTGTGTGGTGGGTGCAAGAAGGCCCCGCAAATCCTAAATGAAGTCTAATCTTTGGTCCACCCAACTGAAGCTTAGAAAACCCCCAAGTTAGTGCCCACCAAAACCAGTGTCGTGGTTTGTGGGCTGCTGATACTGTTGGCTGAGCTTTGGGGGGCTCGACAGATGCGTGGAAGGTGCCCTGCACATGCAGTCCTGCTTCAGTCCATTATGGCGTCCTGGGTGAGAAATGGTTTCTGGCCAGAGTGAGATGAAGCTTGTGAAAGAAGAGTTACTTTAACAGCCTGGGCTGGGGTGATACCAGAAAGATGCACTAGGAATGGGGAGAAGGGCATGGGGTTTCTCAGGATTGCCTTGCTTTATCCCCCAAACTGGTGGCCCAACTACTTTTCTTCTTACCACCATTTCTTGCCAGTCTGAAAACTAAATAAAAACAAAAGCTTAGTCCCATTTCTTCTCAGTGGTTTCTTACTGTGGACTTCATATAAATGGATTAGATTAAAGCAACCAACCAAAATTCAAGAAAACTTATCATTAAAGCAAATATTGGCAATCAGTGTCCCAGAGAGGTGAACCCACCAAGGTTTTGTCCCCCAAACTGGGAGGAATGTTGGAGTATTATACTGAGCTGGGAGCTGGGAGCCTAGGTAATGGAAGAAAAAAGCAACTTTAAACTCAACTTTGCTGCTATATTATTCTTTTAGGGGGGTGCTGGGAATTGAACCCAGGGCCATTCTACCTCTGAGCTAAATTCCTGGCCCAACTTTATTTTTCATCTTGAAACAGGGTCTCCCTAGGTTGCTGAGAGTCTCACTAAGTGGCTGAGACTGGCTTCCAACCTGCGATCCTCCTGTCTCAGCCTCCCAAGAACTGGGATTACAAGTGTGTCCCACCACACTCAGCTCGGGGGCTGGCTTTTAATTGTGTGATATTGGGTGCCCATTAAGGTGGTTGTCCCCAGTGATCCCTGCCTCCTGGTCTTCATACCCTTGTGCAATCCCTTCCCCTTGAGTCTGGGCTGGACCTTGTGACTTGCTTCTGTTGAATAGAGTACAGCAAACATGATGGGCTGTCACTTCTACGACCAGGTTACAAACAGACGATGGCTTTCCTCTTGGGCTCTCAACTCTCCGGCTCACTTCCTCTGAGGGAGGTTGGCTGCCGTGTTGTGCATGGTCCTGTGGAGGGTAGGGAACTGAGGGAGACCTCCTGCCAGTGAGGAAATGGGGCCTCTGTCCTCAGCCCTGGATGAGCTGAGTCTGCCAACAACTATGTGCACGAGCTCAGAAATGGATCCTCCCCCAGCGGAGGCGGATGCGTGAGGCTGCTCCTGAGAGAGCTTGAGCCACAGACCCCCAGCTCAGTCGCACCTAGAATCCTGATGCACAAAACTGTGAGGTAATAAATGTCAGTTTTGTGGTAATTTGTTAACATCAGTGCATATGAACACGGGCTGTTAATGTTAAAGGTATCGCTCCTCTGCAGGAGGTGGCCTGTGGACTTGTCAGAAGTACAGGCTGTTGAGCTCTGCCTGGGTTTAAATTGTGGCTCTGTCACTTATTAGCTGTGTCACCTCGGCTCAACTTAACCTCTCTGTGCCTCAGTTTCCTTGTCCGTAAGTGGAAAATGGAGTTTTGGCTTCTAGCCTCTATATTCTAGGGAGATTAGCTAGAAATGGTGTTCTTGGGGACTGAACCCAGAGGCGTTCTACCTCTGAGATACACCCCCCCGCCCTATTTTATTTTTTATTTTGAAACAGGGTTTCACTAAGTTGCAGAAGGCCTCACTGAGTTGTTGAGGCTGGCCACGAACCTGCGATCCTCCTGTCTCAGCCTCCCAAATACTAGGATTACAAGTGTGCGCCACCACGCCTGGCTGAGTAATGGGTTTTAGTTGGCATAGTGTGTAGTCTCTGCCATGGTGAGTATAAAGAAGGGGTGACCTTCGTAGTTTTTTGTTTCTCTGGCAAGCTTCTTAGACTCCCAGACCAGGTGGCTTCCGTTCAACTGAGGGCAATTTTTCAGAGAAAGGGGAAGCTGTGAGTCGTCCACAGCCAACACATGGTGCCTGGGGGTGGATGCGCTGGTCCTCAAAGACCATTGGCAAGAGTGAGCTCCACAGTGATTTTCTGCTAGTCCAGAAGCAAAGGATCACTGTGTTTTGCTTCCCACCCTTGCCATTTCCTTGATACCATGGAGACGTATCCAGAGCATCTCTAGTTCATGCCATGGTTCTGTTGAGCAGAGCTCATCTCTCTCAAGACTAAATCATACGTTTAAGAAAAGCTTTCTGCTTGGCCCATGGCTTTTCATCAGCCTGGCTGTATAAGAGTTGTGACGTTTAAACATTTTGATGAAATGCAAATGCCCTGTGGTTAGCCTTCCACAAAACCCCAGCACTCACGTAAATACATGGCCGGGAAGGAGCTGGAAGGGATGGGCAGCGGAGCCCTCCCTGGAGTTTGAGAACTGTTCATTGCTGGATGCCACCGTCTGCTCACCACTGTCAGTAGTGATGAGATTTGGCTCTTCCCACAAGTCCTTAGTTCATTGTGGGCTATTTTTGTAGATATTCGTCCTTCCTTCCTTTCTTCCTCCCTTCCTTTTGTATTGGGAATTGAACCTGGGGCATTCTACCTCCAAGCCACACCCCCAGACCTTTTTATTTTTTGTTTTGAAAATAGGGTCTCACTAGGTTGCTGAGACTCTCGCTAAGTTGCTGAGGCTGGTCTTGAACCTGTGATCCTCCTGTCTCAGTACTGGGATTACAGGCATGCGCCACCACACCTGGCTCCTGAGAATTGTTCTTCACTGGATGCCAACATCTGTTCACCACTGTCAGTAGTGAACTGGTCCTCAGTTCATTGTAGCTGTTTACTTGTAGATATGTACATACAACCAGGTTTTTTCCTTGTGTGTGTGTGTGTGTGTGTGTGTGTGTGTGTGTGTGTGTGTATGTGTGGTATTGGGGATTGAACCCAGGGGCATTCTGCTTCTGAGCTGTACCTCCAGCCCTTTTTATTTTTTGTTTTGAAACAGGGTCTTGCTAGATTGCTGAGAGTCTCACTATGTTGCTGAGGCTGTCCTTGAACATGCGATCCTCCTATCTCAGCCTCCCAAGTACTGGGATTGCAGGCATGCAAAACCACACCAGCTGCTGCTGCTACTTCTTCTTGTTCTTCTTTAAATTAGGTTTCTCTAAGTGAGTCCCTCTGCTCTAAAAATAAGCATCATTTTTTTTGCCTGTGGAAAAATATAAAATATTTTATACAAAAATATAAATAAGCATCAAATTTTTTGCCTGTGGAAAAATAGAAAATATTTTATATAAAAATATAAATAAGCATCAAGTTTTTTGCCTGTGGGAAATACACACACACACACACACACACACACACACTCACAAATGACAGTGGGTCTCCTCAGGTTTTAAGTTTCTTATGTCTTCTTGCTGTTTTTCACTCTACTCTCTAGCAGGAAAATAAAATTGCATTCGATTGACATGCTCTCCTGCTGGGAACTGAAGACATATTACGCCCTTTCTGTGTGTTCCTAGTTGTGATGAAATGGTGGAAAATCCCCGGCAAACCTTAAACGAGATAGGCGCTGGTGATTTACCCAGTATCAGGAAAGAATATAATAATTTACTCATTTTTCCCCATTAAAGAAACAGCACATGGGTTGAGGCAGCTGATGTGTGTGAACACGAGTATGCTTTAATGGAGACGCCATTAATAATTTATCTTAATAGTGTAATAGTTGCCATTTTTGTGACCAAAAATTCGTTTCAACCCCTGCTTTATGGATGAAAAGTAGGATCAATTAATATTGAGTGATGACAGCCTTCCTGCGGAGAGAAAATGGGAAATCTTGGTGTCGTCATCTGCCTTGTGACTAAGAAATAGCTTTTCTTAATTGTACGGAACAGAGAAACCCAGGGGGATGTAATTCATTTCTCTCCAGCTTGCGATGCAAATTGAAAGTAAAGAAAAATAACCGCATGCCAGAGTGGGGACGTGAACCCAACCACTGAGCCATGTCTGACTTGGAGAGTTGCTGGAAGCCAGCGAGCAGCTTCCCCCGAGATGCAGGTTCTCCTTTGGCGGGGCTTTGCTCCAAGTCCTCTTCCATCACGTCACCAGGTGTTTCTCTGTAACGGTGTCCTGGAGCCCCTCTGCCTGGCAGCGTTTGTCCCAGGTCTTCTCAGGGTGCATATCTTCCCATCCTCAGTCTCTGCTCAAAGCCACCTTCTCAGAGCTTCCTTCTCTTACCACCTGCCCCAGCAGCTCCTCCCGCCCTTTTCACTCCACCTCTACCTGCTCCCTGCTTTGTTTTCTTCATGGAACTGGTCCTCACCTGAGCTCTTACCATTTTGTCCGTGGTTGTTACTTATGGTATCCTCCAGGTGTAATGTAAACTCCACAGAGGCTTGGCTTTACCTTGTTCTAACCAGGGCCTCGGTGCTGAGGCCGTTCGTTGAGTGCCTGAACCAGCGAAATGATTAATGTAAAAACTCCATTATGCAGGATACTTTTCCAAACCTTGTTTGAGCACACCAGCCTTCTTGAAGGGTATATTGACTTTGTGCAGATGACCATCTGCGTTCACCCCCTGCATGTGGTTTGCTGCCATTGTCTTTATGTATTTGTGCCAATGGCCGGAAGTCCCAGAATGTAACCATCCTATCGGCACCATTCCCAGGCAGCGGGACTTTGAACCAGACCCTCCATGATACGCTCTCAGAGAACCTGTACGCATCACGGTAGTGATTGCAGCTCCTTGTTTGTTCGATGTCTTTTCCCTTGCTGGATTGTAAGTACATCGAGGATAGAGGCCATTTCTATTTTATTAACTTCTCCATCTTCAGCATCTACCATGGACTTAGGTGAAGCAGGTTTCAAGACGATCAATACCTGCTGGAGACTGGCACTGGCTGCCGCCACCAGGATGAGGTGCTAGAAACTGGAGGAGGAGGTCTCCTCTCCCCTGTCCTGCTGCCTCATCTTCCCTGCCGGAGGAGCCTAGGAGGGATTCCGCTGGCAAGGGAGGAAGGCAGCTTGTATAGCCCCAGCCCCTCCACACAAATCAGAACCTTGAAGGGTGGATTAGAGCTGAAGACTGCAACTAACCAGATCCGCAGCCTTCGCCCATCCTTCTGCACAGTTGTAACATCACATAACACAACAATTTGTTTCTGCCTGCCACCATGCAACTGTGCTTTGTGTCACTCGAAGAAGACATAAAGTCCCAATTGGCATGGTGTCCGTCCCTGGGTGGCATGAATGAGCTTCTTGGTTCATTCTGAAGGACACAGAATATTCAGATGGGATTGGTGGGACGAGGGGTGGAAACCATGCCTGTGGGACTGGCCTTTGCTCTCAGCCAGCATTGCGTGTGGCTGGGGGTTGCTGCCTGGTAGAATGATCTAGGGAGCTAAATCCTCAGTGTCTGTCCATCCGTCTGTCTGTCTGTCTGTTTCTTGGTTTAGTTTTCCATAGATGGTTACTCTTGGACTCGGAAGTAACAAGAGACATCCCAGTGACTCTCTTGGGTCCAGGCATACCCTTCCCTCTCCCCCATTGTATGGCAGGAATCCAGTTTTACCTTGGAAATTGGGATTATTCACCCCAGCTGGTGTGACAGTCACTTTCCTTGCCTTTTACTTAATTCATAATCTAAAGTGTTTCATTCATAATCCAAAATGACCAAGGGGCAATTTCAACTTCACTGTCCTGAAACCATAACTATGTCTCTTGGAGAGATCATTCCTCTCTTGGGAACCAGCACCTCCAAACCAGCAGATCTAAAAACTGGGGGGCTAGTAAGCAGAATTGTAGTACAATGGGCTTGAGCGAAGAGGAGCCATTCCTCCTTGTACCCCTCAATTGCTAGACCTTTATATTCTGACTGTAGATGAAATAGAACTGATTCTACTTATATTCCCATCCTGAAAGAGGACACACCAACGTGTCAGGATGCTGTCTCCCAACAGGGATGCTGGGCTGATGAATGATGCTTTGGTAAACAGTGTACAGAATTTTGCAAACACCGTGGTGGCTGAGGCACATTTGACTTTAGCACCGAATTGCGTGCTGAGTCGGTGGTTTAAAAATTGCACTGGATAGAAGCCCATTTTTTCTTTACCTGTCCTTGAGTGCTTTAAAGTAGCCACCAGACACCCATAGATGTCCAGCCCCTGTTCCCAGCATCACTCATCACCAGGGGGTTGGCTGGCTTCCTGGGGGCGTGCTGGCATCTTTCTCGTGGGCCCAGGAGTAGCCTGTGTTTATCTTGGGGGAGGAGGATGAATAGCAGCTGCATTAACTAATTAATCAGCAGCTATGTGCCAGTCCATCACCCTGCACGTCAGAGAGCAGAGCTGGGACTGATTAAAAGCACAGGCTTTGCTGTGGCACAGATCTGGGCTATGAGACCTGCAGACTGGTGGGAGACCTGCCTCTCACATCTGCAGTGTGACCCTAGGTGAGTTATTTGGCACCTCTGTGTCTCAGTTTCTTACCTGAAAAATTCTTGGTATCACCAGGTGTGGTGGCACACATCTGTAATCCCAGTACTTGGGGGGCTGAGACAGGAGGATTGCAGGTTTAAGGCCAACTTGGCAACTTAGTGAGACCCTGTCTCAAAATAAATAAATGAATAAATAAATAAATAGGGCTGGGGATGTAGCTCAGAGGTAGAATGCCCCTGAGTTAAGTCCCCAGCAAAACACACACACACACACACACACACACACACACACACACACACGTTTCTGGTGTTGTGGTGTTAGGATTGAACGAAGTCATCAGAAAAGACATTGACTGGCCGGGCATGGTGGCGCACACTTGTAATCCCAGTACTTGGGAGGCTGAGACAGGAGGATTGCAGGTTCACAGCCAGCCTCAACTACTTAGTGAGGCCCTCCACAACTTAGTGAGACCCTGTTTCAAAATAAAGAATAAAATAGGGCCAGGAGTGTAGCTCAGAGGCAGAATGCCTCTGGGTTCAATCCCCAGTACAGCAAAAAAAAAAAAAAAAAAAAAAAAAAAAGACATTGGCTGGCCCCTTATACAAGTCTCAATAAATGGTAACTATTTTTATCATTCAAAATACAGAGAAGAGTGAAATGTGAGTATGGAATTTCCTGCCCAAGACAGGAATGATCTAAATGATTCTTTGGACCTTTGTTCCCACATCTGCAAAATTAGAGTGTGTATCCTAATCTACCCCTCTCTAGGGTCCCATCCACCTTTAAGATGCTGCCAGGTGGTGCGCTGCATATCATTTTTGGGGCTGGTGGCACAATAGAACAGTGTGGAATGTGGCACCACCCAGGTCACCAGGGCCACAAGCCTGGGTCAGAAGAGAAGTCAGTGTTGACAAGGGTGAGGGCAGCAGAGTCGGAGACCAGGAGGCCAGGGCGGGATAGAGAACAGCAGGGAGACCTTGGGGAAGCTTTCCCTCTGAGGTAGGAACCCAGGGGTGGAGAGAAGTGGTAATGCCATATTTAATAGGGCGCTTTTGAGAGTACAGAGTGCTTTTATAGGCCTTATTAACCACCCAGTAATAAGAAACTTTGAGTCTTGCTGCATGCAATGAGAAGATGGTCAGTTTTGGAAATCTGGCACGGCAGCACTCCCTGTGACCTGGTGTCATGGCTTCTTGCCCAGTTTTGGGGGTGGAGGTAGCATACTCTGGCCAGCAGTGTTGAATCGTGCTAAGGGAATAGACAGGAGATTGCAGTCTCAGACTATTATTTGTGCGTGTGCACGTGATGGTTGTTCAAAGTCACTTCCTCAGAAAAATCTAAATGAGAAGTGGGTGTTCTTGATGAAGACATTTATGGACAACAGTGATTTCCCAGTTCCTCAGAGGGAGAGGAACCTCTGAGGTCACCCCCGGTCAAGTCCATCCCTGTGCAGATGAGTAGACGGAGGCCATTTGCCCCGGACCAGTCCACCTACTGCCAGTCATTGGAAGCGCTAGATTTCTTGGTGATTCCTGGCACCATGGCTCCACATTGGCCACTTTCTTCAGCTTTCGATGGTCTCACATTGTGTTAAGTACTTTGCATTCAGAAGTCATTGGTCCCGTGTGATCGGGAGACAAGAATGTAGGCCTGTGACTGTCATCTTGTGTCGGGGCAAAGCCTGCCTCTGTTTCAAACAAGAAATCACATCTCCTGGAATTGGAAACATTCCTGAGAATTGTCTCAGCCTGGATGAAGTTCCACACCTTAATCAGACTGGTTGTTCCTCATCATTCCAGAATGTTCTGAGTTCTCACCAGTATTTCCTGTTCCAGTCCTCTCACCATGTTTGTGTCAGAAGTTCTCACCATGTTGCCTCCTCAGTTGTTTGAATGGCGTCTTGTTCTGTGGACTTTTTAAAGGCTCTCATTTCTTCTTCTCACAAAATGAGGACTAGGCCAGAGGTCCCTGGCTCAGATTTGAATCTGCTTATTTAGATCATCTCTGCTATTTCCTTACATTCAGTGCTTCGTTAATAACTATCTTTCATTTCTCAAGCCCTTTCCTCAGTCACGGGGAGGAAGAGCTATTTGGGGAAGGACACGTCGGCCTCTCTCAGTGGCTTCCTATCCCAGCACCTGCTTTTCTGAAGGCCAAGTCCCAAATTTTATTTTATTTATTTATTCATTTATTATTTATTTATTTTTGATACTGGGGATTGAACCAGAGGCATTCTACCTCTAAGCTATGCCCCCAGCCCAATTTTATTCTTTATTTTGAAACAGGGTCTCACTAGGTTTTTGAGAGCCTCGCTAAATTGCTGAGGCTGGCTTTGAACCTGCAATCCTCCTGTCTCAGCCTCCCAAGTACTGGGATTACAAGCATGTGCCACCACGCCCAGCTTCAAGTCCCCAATTTTATAAACAACTGTACCATTCCCTGTGATGTGACTGTCCCTCCAGGCTCCTAAGCCGTTCTCTGCCTGGACCGTGTTGTCCACTGCCGAGCACCTCCTGAACATGGCTCTTGTCTGGCTGTTTTTCTTTCTTCCTCTTCCCCTTTCCCTAATAGCTGACACAGCACTGAAGAAGTTTAAGCTGAAAAATAAATCCTGCTTGAGGAGAGTAAGCGGGACAGTCACATTGTGAGGAGTGTTATAATTGTTTATAAAATTTGGGACTTGGCCTTCAGAAAAGCAGGTGTTGGGACTGGAAGCCACTGAGAGAGGCGACGTGTCCTTCCCCACATCGCTCTTCCTCCCCTTGACAGAGGAAAGGGCTTGAGAAATGAAAGATAGTCATTAATGAAGCACTGAATGTAAGGAAATAGCAGAGATGATCTAAATAAGCAGATTCAAATCCGATCCAGGGACCTCTGGCCTAGTCCTTGTTTTGTGAGAAGAAATGCGAGCCTTTAAAAAGTCCTCAGAACATCCCGCTCCCTGAAAATGCTGTTGGCGGTTATCTGCGAAGTGAGTTCTGAGGCCCTGGGTAGGAGCCAGAGAGAGTGACTGGAAAAAAATAAGAGGCGCTCGGGAGCATTTCCTAGGAGCACCTTTTAAAAAGGATGGTGTTTTTCTAAACCACGTTGTAAAACCTTTCAAAAGATTTTTGTACTTTTATTGATGCCTTGTAATTATACAACATAGTGAGATTCAAAGTGATACATTCATTCAAACCTTTCAAATTTGAAGGACTACAAAGAAAAGTTTAAAATCTTCTAACTTTTTTGTTTTTGCAGTGCTGGGGATTGAACTCAGGGCCTTACACATGCTAGGCAAGTGCTCTACCACTGAGCTACACCCCCAGCCACATATTCTAATTTCTATTCATAATTTTTCATCAAATTTGTGCCATGACAGAGTGGTAATTTTTGTTTTTCACATGATCTCTTATATTTAAGGGATTATGAGTAGCCAATTTATAGTGCATTTGTGCCCATTTAAAGAACTGACTGTTTAAATCCAAGAAGTGATTTCTTTATTTAATTTAGTTTTATTTTTGTGGTACTGGGGATTGAACTCAGGGGCATTCTATCTTTGAGCTATACCCCCAGCCCTTTTTATTTTTTGTTTGGAAATAGAGTCTTGCTAGGTTGCTGAGAGTCTCACTACTTGCTGAGATTGGTCTTGAACCTGTGATCCTCCTGTTTCAGCATCCCAAGTGCTGGGACTATAGGCATTCACCACCATGCCTGGTCCAAGAAGTGACTTAAAAAGGGAAGAATGTGTCCAGGTTCCATTCCCAGTTCTGTAGTTGGCTAGGTGGGCAGTGCTGGGCAAGTTACCTCTTCTCCCTCACCTTCTTTTCAGTGGCTACTTGAGCATGCACCAAGTTGCTACGTAGGCCTGTATGTGAACTGTCACGATTCTGAGAAACAGGTACTATTTCTCTTAACATTTTCCACTAGGAAGCTGAGGTGTGAAGCGGCTAAGTACCTCGTCTGCAGACACAGCTTTTATGTTGTGAAGTTGGGGTTTGAGCCCAAGCTGTCTGACTTTAAAGCCCATGACAATACCCACTATGAATACTGACTCGTCCCACTGCATAGAACAGACTATGTCATGTGGATCATTTTTGTTTTTTAAAATGATTGGTGGTGGTATATAGGCATTATAAGTTTTTATTTGTAATAACACACTATTTCCTTTATTATTTATCTATTTATTTATTTATTTATTTATTTACTGTGGTTCTGGGGATTGAACCCAGGGGCATTCTACCTCTGAGCTATATCCCCGGCCCTATTTTGTTCTTTTATTTCAAAATAGGGTCTCACTAAGTTACGGAGAGTCTTGCTAAGTTGCTGAGGCTGGCCTTGAACCTGCAATCCTTCTGTTTCAGCTTCCTAAGTACTGGGATTACAGGCATGTGCCATCATGCCCAGCTTTTATTATTTATTTATTTATTGTGGTACCAGGGATTGAACCCAGTAGAATTCTACCTCTGAGCTACACCCCCAGACCTATTTTTTATTCTTTATTTTGAAACAGGGTCTCACTAAGTTGTGGAGGGCCTCACTAAGTAGCTGAGGCTGGCTGTGAACCTACGATCCTCCTGTCTCAGCCTCCCTAGTACTGGGATTATAAGCATGTGCCACCATGCCTGGCTATGATTTATTTAAAAACCGGGTTTTGATAAGAAATTCAGTCTGAGTGTAACTTGTTCCTAGAAAAAAGGTGATGCATATTTAAAATGGTTTGCTTTATTGTTTGGTTTCTGAGAACAAATGTGAAAAGTAAGACCACTTACACCTTTATTCTGTACGTTTAGTACATACGGAACTTCTCGAAGCACTGTTTGTTTTTGCCTGACCATATTTTAGCTTTGAACAACTCTGTGACACAGGTTGGACAGATACTGAGAGTTGTTGCAGCAGTTGCCTAATATTCTCATCTAAATGTCAACATCTAGGGTACCTTGAGATTGGTCTTCGTGGGTTATAATTTGTCTTAAGAATGGGCCAAATTCTTTCATGACATCTTGGAATAATTTTGGACTGTGTCTGGATGTTGTGACTATTATGTTGTGGAGATTCTGGATTCTGTTATTTTCCTCTGATGAGAGTTGATTTTGTCTATGTTGGCAAACAAACAGTTGGGTTCCAGCTGCAGGCTGTGTTTCTTGGGTGGCAGTCGACCTCTCTGTTTATTCTTTTAGCCTTTGCTGGGGTGCTTGAACAGGGATCAGACAGGGATTTGGGCAGCGTTAATACACAGATTTTAGGGCTTCCCTTTCTATGGATTTCTCCTTTCTGGGATTCCCTGCTCATGTTCAGCTGAAGTAATAACCCTGTATTCTGTCTTCTGTTTCTTCAAGCCAGGAAGACTGTGGGTTTCTGTCTGAATTTTTGCTTTGCTCCTATGGTATAGACTTTGCTCTTGGGCTAAAAAGCCATCAATCACAAAAACCCACCCAGCACAGTACCATTCTTCTAAGTCACTTCCCTCCAGTTTCTGCCTGCCTTGGCCTCCTCAGAAAGTTGTTTTGTGTTTTGCCCAGAGTTTATAGTTCTTGTTATTATTATTATTATTTTGTGGTGCTGGGGATAGAACCCAGGGCCTCACACATGCGAGGCAAGAACTCTCTCACTGAGCTACACCTCCAGCCCCTGTAGTTATTTGCAGGAGAGTTGAGCTTCTTCAGCCATACAGTAAGAGGAACTGGAAGGGCAAATATTACCATCCCCATTTTTCAGATGGACAGATGAGGGCCCCAAGCCATGGCATGTCTGACTTATTAGTGACACAGCCGGTGTCTGTCTGTATCCTGGCCCTGTCTCTTTCTGCGTTGCTGCCCATCTGCTCTGCACCCATGAGGGTTTGCTTAGCAGTTGTCCAAGGGAGATTTATTTCCCACTTTAAGGCTACTGGGGATACACCTGAGCCAGGCTTGCCAACTCTGATGAACTCCTTAAAACCCCATTCACGGGTGAGGGCAGGGGCTGCAGTGTGATGCAGAGGCATACTTCAGAGTCTGCCAGATCCAGGTTCAAATTTCACTTCCGCTCCTTGCTAACCCTGCCATCTTGAACAAAATACTCTCCCTTCCCAGCCCCCAGCCCCAGCATCACTCTCCGTGTGAAAAGAGGCCACTTATCTGGGGTGCCTGGGGCAGAGCGAACCCTCAGGAGATGTCTCTTTGTCAACAGAAGGTGTCCTTGGAATGTGTTTGTCTGTAGTTCTTTGTCCCGTCTTCCCATGGGGCTGGACTTGGCTCTGTGTCCTCAGTGCTGATGTATGAGGAGGGAAAAAGAAGAGGCTTCATGTTCAGGGTGAGCAAGCATCCATGGGCCATGGTGGCCATTCTCCCGGGAGTCTTGGAGGGGCCTCAGACCTGCAGTGTGTGCCCCAAGCTCCTGGACTTCTGTGTTCCCCTCTTCCCTCTGCCCACTCTCCCATCCTTCCACTGGAGATCTGCTTCCCATCTCCAGCTCTTACCACCTGTGCCAGGCTTTGTTGAAGGCTTTGCACCTGCCTTTGCAGGGCCTCGTGATATTGGCCTATTTTCTCCATTCCTATGGCCAGTGGCCTGGTTTGTCCTGTCTGTATAAGCATGACAACTGGCTGCTGGTCGCAACTCTTGCTATTGTGTAGTGCTTAATAATAGTAAAGATCCTGTTGTAAAGTATACTATCATCATCATCATAAGTTCAACTGGCTGCTGATGGCAACTCATACTATTGTGAACTGCTTAATAATACTACTACCGCTGGAGGGAACTTAATAGCAGTAATAAGCTGGGTGTGGTGGTGCACGCTTATAATCCCAGTACTTGGGAGGTTGAGACAGGAGGATCGCAGGTTCGCGGCCAGCCTCACCTACTTAGTGAGGCGCTCCGCAACTTAGTGAGACCCTGTTTCAAAATGAAAAGTAAAATAGGGCTGGGGGTATAACTTGGAGGTAGAATGGCCCTGGGTTCAATATCCAGTACCACGCACACACACACACACACAAAATAGCAATAATAACAACAATAGCAGCAACAATAGCCAACACACATAGCACTTACTAGATGCCAGGCATTGTTTGAAACCCTTCACATATACTAACTCATTTAATCTTCATGACACTTAATGAAGTATCTACTTTGATTATACCCATTTTATAGATGAGAAAACTAGAATGAGTAGCACAGCTAGGATTTGAACCTTTGTGTCTAGCTCTAGAAGCTATGCACTCGACTGCTTCGTTAGAAGCTAGATCTGTTTCACATGTAACCAGGCAGGTGCCTGTCGGGCGAGGACACTGTTATTCTTGTACTTATATGGACCTGAGGTGTGCAAGGAACTCAAGGATTGTTAGTGGCCTGTTGCCAAAGGAAACTCCACCAAAGTGCCGGATGTGGCTCAGGCAGGCTGAGTGAGGGGAGCAGCCCGACCTTTTGCCAGTGTAGAAATGGCTGCACGCCTGCCCTGATGGGTCAGCCACAGGAAGGGGGAAGCGTGTGCCCTTTTCTGGCTCTAATTATGTGGCATTTTTTGTCTTGGTTATAAAGATTTAATTGCTCCATTGTAGTAGGGCTTCGGGGCCTCTTATAAGTCATTTTTTATGATCGGTAATGTGCTCAGCTTGAATTGTCTTCAACTAATCACAGTTTCCTTACCATTTTAATCTAAGATCTGATTTTAGTTTTATCTTTTTTTCTGAGTAAGGTTATTTTTTTTATTTGTATCTTTTTGCGGTACTGGGGACTGAACCTAGGGGCAGTCTACCTCTGAGCTACATCCCCAGCCCTTTTTATTTTTTGTTTTGAAACAGGGTCTTGCTAGGTTGCTGAGAGTCTTACTACATTGCTGAGGCTGTCCTCGAACCTGTGATCCTCCTATCTCAGCCTCCCAGGTACTGGGATTACAGGTGTGTGTCACCACGCCTGGCTTTATTTTTTAACTAAAATTCTGGGTTGGATGTGAAGAAATGCTTTGGCCTTTTCCCTACCCATTGCTGTGCTTGGGATGACTTAGCATTAAGCACCTACAGCTAGTAAAGATATGAAAAAAAAATCTTCAAGTATTTCAGTGGCTTGGAAGAGAAAACCCCACCAAAGGGGACCAATGTGACCTGCTCATCTGTCGCCGCTGTTAGGATCGGATGCCTGCTCACAGGGTGGGGATACCTCTGACAGTCCTGGGGTGTCAGCAGACAGCTTCTAAGGGAGCCCTGCTTATCTGCAAGAAACTGGAGACAGAGCTCAATACGTCAAAAAGTAACAACAGGGAGGATTTGGAAAATCTTAAAAGATAAGTTTCCAAATGAAAAAGATAAAAAGCCTGTCATCTGAAAGGGAATGAGGTATGAGCCACATAAATTAAGTCGACAGAGTTTCCAGAAAGTGAAGAGGGAGCCGAGGCATCGCCAACTGTGGAATATAGATCCCGCTCCCCTGTTGCCGCCCTGGGGTCTGCAGTCTCCATATTGATGTTTGTGTTTTGACTCAGCACTTCCTGAACGCTCCAGTCTTTGAGTCTGGCGGACTTGATTTATGAAGAAAAGATGACGGTAATGAATGGGCAAGGTTTGCTGAGGAATTAATTTGGGGTCCGTCGTGAGAGCCAGCCTGCTTCTCCCAGCCTCCTCCTCCAGTGTCCTCTCCACGTGGTGTTGCTGAAATGCCACATGGTGGGGTGAGGGACAATATGCTTCTGCACTTCCTCCCTCTGTGCGTCTGCTCCTTGCTGTCTGGGGAGCTGTGGGCTGTGAAGAGCTTTCTTCCATTTCTTACTTCTTCCCTTCTTTTCTTCCTACAGCTGAACTTTGTTTCCATTTGCTTTCACCTGCCTTAGCTTTTTGTTGTTGTTGTTGTTTGTCTGTTTTTGTTTTGTTTTGTTTTTGTATGAGGGATTGAACCAGGGGTGTTCTACCTCTGAGCTACATCCCCAGTCCTATTTTATTTTTTTTATTTTGAAACAGGGTCTCACTAGATTGCTGAGAGTCTCGCTGTATTGTTGAGGCTGTCCTTGAACCTGAATCCTCCTGTCGCAGCCTCCCAAGTACTGGGACTACAGGCATGCGCCCACCACGCCCAGCTTGCCTTAAGTTTTCGATATCTGCCCACTGCCATTAGCGTTTGCACCTGCAGCTCCCCTTCCATGGCACTGTCTCCTCATCGCCTTTGATGACCCATCTGTGAGTGCTTTCTCTGTGGCACCCTTGACTCTTGGTGTGCACTGAGGTTCCGACCTTGCCCCTTCTCTCACAGAAGGTTTCTTGGCTAGTCAAGTGTCTGGGTCAAGTAGAGAAAGCGGAGTGGTAGCTGTGAGGTCAGAGACAGTAGGGGCCATGTCGTGTGCAGAGGGTGTTAAGAGTGTGGCTTGGGCCGGGCGTGGTGGCGCACGCTTGTAATCCCAGTACTTTGGGAGGCGGAGACCGGAGGATCCGGGTTCGCTGCCAACCTCAGCGTGCATGTGCGCGCACGATCTCTCTCTCTCTCTCTCTCTCTCTACCTAGTGAGGCCCTCCGCAACTTCATGAGACCCGGTTTCAAAAATAAAGCATAAAAAAAATAGGGCCGGGGGTGTGGCGCGGAGGTAGAACGCCCCTGCGTTCAATCCCTGGTACCGCAAAAAAAAAAAAAAAATTTGGCTTGATGACGCGGCCCCACACTGAAGCTGTCTGAGCGGGGCAGTGACCTTTCTGGATGGCTGGCTTTGGGAGCTACAGGGCCTCTGTATAAGTGAGGCGATGCTGACCTTTTGCTCTTTGTTCCCCCAAGATGAAAGATCAAGATACTTTTATTAATTTTTTTTGTCACTGTGACAAAAATCCTGGACAAGAACGACTTAGAGGAGGAAAAGTTTATTTTGGCTCATGGTTTCGGAGGTTCAGTCCATAGTGGGCTGGCTCCAAGGCAAAAACATCATGGTGGCAGGATGTGGTGGAGAAAAGCTGCCCAGCCCATGGCGGCCAGAAGCAGAGCATGAAACAGGAAGCAGAGAGGGAGAAGAAAGGACCAGGGACAGAAGTAGTCCCCACGGCCATGCTCCCAGTGACCCACCTCCTCCACCACACCCTGCCTGCCTAAGGTTACCACCCAATAAGTCCATTCAAATTACTAGTCCATCAACGGATTTATCCACTGATGAGGTTTAGAGCCCTGACTCGGTTGCTTCACCTCATGGCCAACACATGAGCTCTGCTGGGGGACAGTCCATATCCAGACCCTAACAATGCTATGATTCTGCCTTCCCACCACTTCCTACGCCATCACATCCACTTGATCCGTCTTTTCAGCATCCTTCTGTTTGTCCCTCAGTGTCACTCCTCCCACCAGCTCCCTGGCCCAGGTCACTAGCCTGAAGAGTGGACTTCAGTGTGACTTCCTGCGATCTGAAGCCCTCACCCCTCTTCCCGTTCTGCGCACCTCACACGAGCCATTAGACTAAATGCTGCTCCAACACATTCTTCTCCACACGGGTCTTGGACAGACCTTTGGGTCTGTCACTTTGTCTGCCCCATCTGGCATTTTTGTCCCTTCCCTCTAACCAGTCCCTTTCTCTGTAGCATGATCACTGTGTCCTGACTTGTATTCTATGCTCACTGCCTAGAAAGAACTCTATACGGTTTGTTTCATTATCGTTTGCAATGTCATGAACTACCCCGAGATTGGCCACTTTCAACAGTGCCTTACTTTTCACGATTCTTAGGTCAGCGGGGCCAAATAGGACAGTTCTGTTCTGTGTGGTGTTGGCTGAGGTCACTCGTGGGGCTGCGTCTGCTGGGAGCTGGGATGGAAGGCTCCTGATGGTTCATGCGCAGTGTTGGGGCTTCTCTGTATCCTCTGAACAGTCTCTCTCTCTCTCTCTCTCTCTCTCTCTCCATGTGTCTCACATTCAGTATTTTGGCCTGAGCTGGATCCCAAGGGTGAAAGTGGAAGCTGCCATGCTTCTAGGGCCTAGACCTGGCGATGGCCCAGCATCACGCTGAGCACGTTCTGTTAGTTGAGGAAAAGTCAAAAGGCCAGACCAGATTCCACAGGGTGGGAAATAGACTCCGCTTCCCGATGGGAAGAGGGCCCAGGGGTGGGAGAAGTTGGTGAGAGCCAATTTTGCAAACAGATATGTCACCAGTACCGATGGTTGTAACAAAAACAGAGGTGTGCTCCGTTCACTTGTCGGTTGCTTGCTGTGTCCCAGGAGGGCTTGCACAAAGGGGAGGGAGGATAAGGCCTTTTCTGAGATTGACCTCCATGAAAGAAAATGTGCTAGAAATTAATCTACCATAAGTAGGTCACAAAAGTCCCTGTTTCCCTGAGCCCTTTCTTCCCCAGGGTGGCATTTCTCTGCTGACTAGCAGGGTTGAACTTTATTTTTTTTAATCTAATTGCTAATCACTTTTATTTTAAAAAATAAATACCTGTTTTTTTTGTCTTTAGGTTATTTTCTGTTGGGATTTATGTGTTTTGTTGATTGGTTTTTAAAGCTTTTTACATATTGAGGATTTTTAACTCCTTGCTCTCAAACCTTTCTTTAATATTTAAGATGCTCTTTAAAATATTATAAATTGAATGGTTAGATTTCATGTATTTCTTTTGACTTAATTCCTTGGTTACATCTTTAGATCTTTAGTTTCTTGGGCTCAGAGACCCTTTTGTGTGTGTGTGTGTGTGTATGTGTGTGTGTGTGTGAGTGTGTGTGTGGTACCAGGGATTGAACCCTGAGGCATTCTACCTCCAAGCTACATCCCCAGCCCTATTTTTTATTCTTTATTTTGAAGCAGGGTCTGTCTCACTAAGTTGCAGAGGGCCTAAGTAGCTGAGGTTGGCCGCGAACCTGAGATCCTCCTGTCTCAGCCTCCCAAGTGCTGGTATTACAAGTGTGTGTCACCATGCCCGGCTTTCAGAGACCCATTTTTATGTTTCACAGTACTGTGTCTCCTAATACTTGAGCTAAACCCTCAGCTGCCTTTCATGTTTTCAGCTATGAGAAATGTCTGTGTGTACATGTGTGTATCTGGTTCATGTGTCTGTTTCCTTGTGTTTGCCTGGGTGTGTTTGTCTTTTTGTGTATGTCTGTGTATGTATCTGTTTGTGTCCATCTGTGTGTGTGTGTGTGTGTGTGTGTGTGTGTCTGTGTGTGTGCACACTTGAGCACACACCTACATCAGTCCTTGCTTTGTGAAGCTGGCAGTCTTGTTTGGCCAATAGGAGGTGTGCTTTTGAAATTCTCTGGTAACAGGTTGGAAGAAACTCCTGCTTAGAAAAAGAGATGGCAGCTGGGCATGGTGGCACATGCCTGTAAATCCCAGTACTTGGGAAGCTGAGACAGGAGGATTATAGGTTTGCTGCCAACCTCAGCAACTTAGCAAGGCCCTCTGCAACCCAGTTTCAAAATAAAAAATAATATAGGGCTGGGGGTGTAGCTCAGAGGTATAATGCCTACTGGGTTAAATCCCCAGTACCACAATAAATAAACAAACAAGCAAAATATAAAGAGAGTTGGTGGTTGGTGTTTTCTCTGAAAATCAGGAATGGGCCTGAGTTCAGGCCCAGAAGGAAAGGCGTGGGGATGACTGGCTCCCTGAAACTACCTTCTTTGTGGTGTTTATCTCCGTTCTTTTATAGGCTTCATGAACCGCTGGTTGGGGAATTTAGATGACATCAGAGGACTCTTTGAGTTTTGCAACTTGGGAATTTTTGCAGTATTTTTACTATCATAAGTAAATGACTATAGAGATTTTTACAGATATTACATCTTTAAAATCAAGTAAAATGCTATAACCTTTAGCCTAAAATTCTGCAGTAGGAATGCAGTCCTCACGTGTAACTTTTATTTCTTTGCGAGTTGGGATCGTGTGTTTTGAGTATTCTTCATTGCAAGAGCTAACCACTGAAGGCAGAGAGTGACTGAAAAATGGGTGTGATGAGAGAAAGAGAGAGAGAGAGAGAGAGAGAGAGAGAGAGAGAGAGAGAGAGCACTGTGTATGCTGTGCTTAGGGGCTTGAACTCCAGAACTGGGCACGGGGGAACCATTGAAGTATTCAGAGTGTGGGAGTGGTGGGGAGTGATGGGCACTGAGCAGTTCATTCATGGAAAGGTGAGCTAAGTTTTGCATTTGCCTTTCTGTCCTTAGAGAAGTCTACGCATGGGGCGAAACAACTGTGGAATCTTGCCAGGGAGGCCTTGAGGGGATCTCCTTCCTCCCCTCCTAAAGGAGTTTTATTTATTTTTTTATTTTACTTTACTTTTTTTTGCAGTACTAGGGATTGAACCCAGGGGCATTATCCCTCTGAGCTATACCTCCAGCCCTATTTTATTCTTTTTTATTTTGAAACAGGGTCTCATTAAGTTGCAGAGGCCCTCACTAGGTTGCTGAGGCTGGCCACGAACCTGAGATCCTCCTGTCTCAGCCTCCCACGTACTGGAATTACAGGCATGTGCCACCAAGCCTAGCTTTTATTCTTTATTTTGAAACAGAGTCTCACTAAGTTGCGGAGGGCCTCACTAAGTAGCTGAGGCTGGTTGCGAACCTGTGATTCTCCTGTCTCAGCCTTCCAAGTACTGGGATTAGAGGCATGCACCACCATGCACCGCTGAGGAGTTCCTTTTTAAAGGGCACAACTCTCTTACTTGATAAATTAGTCTTTTGTTTTTGTGGTACTTGGGATTGAACCCAGAGGCATTCTTCCTCTGAGGTACACCCCAGCCCTATTTTATTTTTTTATTTTGAAACAGAATCTCACTAAGTGTGGAGGGCCTCACTAAGTAGCTGAGGCTGGCCTTAAACCTGCAATCCTGTCTCAGCCTCCCAAGTACTGGGATTACAGATGTGTGCCACCATGCCTGGCTAAATTAGTCTTTAATTTATGACTCTCTTTGCCCTCTCAAGCCATCCCTCCCTGGGAGGATGGGGCTCCAGAGTTGGCAGAATGCAGACATGGCCAGTTCAGCCTTCTGCATAATATGTAGCGAAGAGAAAAGGACTAGTTCCTTTTGATAGGTCTCTCTCTCTCTCTCTCTCTCCCCCCCTCCCTCTCCCCTTCCCTCTCTCCTTCCCTCTCTCTCTCTCTCTCTCTCTCTCTCTCTCTCTCTCTCTGTGTTAATTTGGTAAGGTTATGATTCTGAAATTTTTAGCATCCGTAATTGACATTGGGTGCTAAATTGCGCCACTCATCAGATTGTACAATTTTATTAAAAAGAAGCAAATTACCATGTACTTGTATTAAGCAGAATAGGGAAAAAGGAAGATGAAACAACTGGCCTTTCTTTTAAGTCATTGTTGAGTTTGGAACTGTATCAGATTTTTAAGAATTGTTTTGTTTAATCAGGCATAGCGTGTGCGCGTGGCCCTCCGAGCTGCCATCCTCTCTTGGGAATGTTTTTCCCCCAGCTCAGAGAATTGCCTTGATGAAAGCTTTCAGCAACCAAATGGAGTAAAATTGAACACATTCTTCAGGATTCTTTTCATTGTTCTCCTTACATGTCCACTTTCTGAACATCGACAACCAGACCTCTCTGAAATTCCGAGACGATTCTTACCTCAAAGTGGCATCCTTGAATAGCTGCCTCTGTTCTCTGTTCTTGTTTTAGCAGATTTCGAAGGTCACTGTCGAAATTCCCCAAATGTTCCAAAGGTATAAGGGCCCTCAATTGTGTTGTCTGAGGCCTCCCCTTTCCTTCCCAGAACTGTGCTTCAAACACAGTTTCTCTCCTTGTTGTATTCATCTTACAGAATGGTTATAATAAATCATTGTGATAAAAAGAAAATTAAAAGAGTGGGAGGGTGGTTGGAATAAGAATCAGGGGACCTTGGATGCAGTCTTCTCTCCAAAGTTACCTTGTAAGTTACTATGTCTCAGCCTCAGTTTACGCGTGGTGGAGCACACCTGTAATCCACAGGTTCAAGGCCAGCCTCAGCAATTTAGGGAGGTCCCTTGGCAATTTAGTGAGACCCTGTTACAAAAAAAAATAAAAAAGAGCTGGTGTAGTTCAGAGGTAAAATGCCTCTGGGTTCAACCTGAGAGAGAGAGAGAGACAGGGACAGAGACAGAGACAGGGGCTGGCTGGCAACCTTTCCTCTGTAAAGAGAAAGATTGTAAAGATTGCTTTGTGAGCAATATGGTCTCTATCCCAATGACTCAACTCTACAAAAGCTTTTGTAGTGCCAACACAGCTATAGACAGGATGTCAATGAATGGATATGGCTGTGTTCCAATAAAACTTTATTTGCAAAAAAAGGCAGTGGGCTGGACTTGGCTGACTCACTGTAGTTTGCCCTCCCCTGATCTAAATGATGAGAGTAAAAAAATCATGGCCCTATTTTTCCTATAGGCTTAAAAGGGTAAATTAAATATTACAGTGAAAGTGCTTCAAAAATATAAAGGAATTTCTGCTTCTGGTTAGGATTGGGTAGTTTGAGGCAAACTAATGATCCCCCTCAAAAACAAACAAACAAGAAAGTTCATATTTTTAAAACTCCTGTTTAAGGGCATCTGACAAGTGTTGAGACAACCATACACAGGGGAGCTGAGATGCCAGGAAGGGGAGAACTGTGGAGAGGTCAGCTGATGATCTGTGCTAACATCCCTGGGGGCTTTTGATTCTAAGTGCTGTGGAGACAATGGGGGTCTCTGCTTTGCCTGGGCGGAGTGTTGCTGCTCTGAGAAAAAGAGACCAGCAGAGCCTTTCAGTAGAGCCTTTGGTAGTCCAATGGGAACAGACTTGAGAGACACAATTGGAGACTTTAGAAACCCCAAATGCACCATTGGTTTTCCCCTCAAGACAGTTGCTAAATTCTTTTTTTTTTTTTTTTTTTGCGGTACCGGGGATTGAACCCAGGGGCGTTCTACCTCCGCGCTACACCCCCGGCCCTATTCTTTTTTTTATACTTTTATTTTGAAACCGGGTCTCATGAAGTTTCGGAGGGCCTAAGTAGAGAGAGAGAGAGAGAGAGAGAGAGACAGAGACAGAGACAGAGACAGAGACAGAGACAGAGAGAGACAGAGCTGAGGCTGGCCGCGAACCCGGATCCTACGGTCCCTGTCTCCCAAAGTACTAGGATTACAAGCGTGCGCCACCACGCCCAGCCAGTTGCTAAATTCTGAAACCGCATGGGACAGGAAGTTCAAAATCTAGCAGAAAGCCTATAAAAAGCAGAGTTCAGCAGCCTTATGGGGCTGAGATGATAAGGATTAGAATTCAGGATCTGCTTGGGAAGTTGGGAGGGGTGAGGTGGGGGTGCACAAAGCCCTAGAGACCTGAGTCCTAGCAATGGGTAAACCAGGAGTATGAGTCTTGCAGCAGTTCCTAATTAGGTGACCAGCCCTGATCCCCTTCCCGTTTCCATCTGCCTGGAAGGAAGAAGAGGGAGCCCGTTCTTAGACTGTATGATGTCTAGTATTCAATAAAAAATTATTAGGCATGCCAGTGTGACCCAAAAAATGAGAAGAAAAAATTGAAACAGAATCACAATCGGATTAGCAAAACCAAGGTTTGAAAATAACTATGGTTAGCTGGGCATGGTGGTGCCACACCTGTAACCTCTGTACTTGAAAGGCTGAGACAGGAGGAACGCAGGTTTGAAGCCAGCCTCAGCAACTTAGCAAGTTAGGCAGGGCAGAGGACCTGAGAACAGGAGGGATTAAGGAAAAAAAATCTGTATCACCTTCTGTGAGGTAGGGGGAGGTGATCAGGGCCCACCAGCCCACAGGATAACAATTCAAATTCAGGACTAAAACTGGTTAAAAGACATTGGTTCCCCCAAACCCAATTCTGACCAATCATAAAAGAACAGATGGGGAACTTCAGTAAGGTTTAAAAGCCTACCTCCCAAGAGATTCAGGGCTTATTCTCTTTTGGGAATCCCTCACCTCTGTGAGGGGAGAGCTGTTTTTTGTCTTCTATCTTTCCTTGATTTAAACTTTCATATTTCTGTACCCTTTTTTAGTCCTTGGACTTCATTCATTGAAATCCACTGGACAAGAACCCTATAAGAGGAGACACCCCTGTTTCACAGGCCCTCAACAACTTAGTGAGACCCTATTTCCAAATGAAAAATAAAATGGGGCTGGGGGGGGTGAGTTCAGAGGAAGAATGCCCCAGGGTTTAATCCCCATTACCACACATACACACAAAATTAACTATGATTAACATGTTCAAGAGAAAAAATTTAAATAGATGAAAATATGAAAAACTTCAATAGGAATTGGAAAGTATAGAGAAGAATCAAGTGGGCATCCTATTACTGGGAAAAATATCCAAAATTAAAAACTCTATAGATGGGGATTTAATAGAAAATCATATATATCAGAAGATGACCATATGTGCTTTGAGAAGGGACAGAGGAGACCATTCAAACTGAAGAGCAGAGGGGGAAATAGAACATATAGAAAAAAGCGTAAGGGAGAAGTTGGGCACAATGAAAAGTCTAAAATACATATAATTGAATTATCAGGGAAAGAGAGTGAGGGAATTTGAAGCAATATTTGAGGAGATAATGGCCAAGAATTTCCCCAAAGTTATAAGAGATACCAATTCACAGTTTTAAGAAGCTGTGCAAACTCCAAGCCTATTAAATACAAAGAAAATATATAGAGTGCCGAACGGACAAAAATGTTATTTGAAAACAAGCAGTACATTGGCATTTTAGGCTTCTGTAGCTGGTGGATAAGATCCATTTCAGGGTGAGCCTCCAGCCTCGAGCTTAATGTATTGACTTCCCTGAACTCTCTTCTCCAACCAAACTTGTTAGCTTATTGTCACTTGGATTTTCCTGCTGGTTTACTTTTGTCAAGCTCAGCTTGTAACACTTGGTGTTTCCCATTTGCAGGCACCATTACCTCTGGCCTTATATTTGTTACTGTTTTTTGTTGTTGTTTTGTTTATTTTTGGTACTGGGAACTGAACCAAGGGGCCTTCTACCTCCGAGCTATACCCCCAACCCTTTTATTTTTTCAAAACAGGGTCTTGCTAAGTTGTTGGGGATGGCCTCAAACCCGGGACCCTCTTGTCTTAACTTCCCAAGTACACAGGCATGTGCCACCACGCCCAGCTGGTTGTCATTGTTAACATCATCAAGACACAGTTTACTGGATGAATAAGAACTGGATCCATTAAGGTGGTGTGATGGTTTCCTAGGATGACTGAAATAAATCACCACAAACATAATGATTTAAAGCAACAGAAATATTCTCCTACAATTCTCGGGGCCAGAAGTCTGAAATCAAGGTGTCCCAGGGCTACACCATCTGGAGGCTCCAAAGAGCGAATCCATTCTCTGCTTCTGGTGCTGTCAGTATCCTTCACTTGTAGCTGCATCTCTCAGTGCTCTATCTTCATATTGCCTTCTGCCCCGTGTGTCCGTCTCTAAACTCCCTCTGCCTGTCTGTTATATGGATATATGCATTTAGGGCCACCTGGATAGTCCAAGCTAATTTCCTCTTCCCAAGATTCTTAATGTAATCACATCTTTTGCCATATGAGGTGACATTCACAGATTCTGAGGATTAAGACATGGACATATGCTTTGGGGGGAGTCTATTAGAGGTAATAATGCTGTAATAATAAAAATAAGTGCTTAAACATAGTAGCTATGTGCTGAGAACTGTGCCCAATGCATTATCTCATGTAATTATTGCTCTCTGTAAATTAGGTTCCATTATTACCACCACTGTATAGATGAAGACTCAGAGAGGTTAAGGAACTTGTCAAGGTCTTGCAGCTAGTGAGTAGCTAGGATGTGAACACAGCTTTGGGGCTTTGGATTCCCTCATATTAGTGGTGTTGGGTCACTAGGCAGGATTTCTGTGTGGACTGCTTCCAATAGCTGGCTTTTAGACCTTGGGCCTTGGTCAGTACTTTCTAGCTGGAAAATTTTATGGTTCTATGAGTTTTGTTTTTCAGGTAAAAAAAAAACTCACAAAAACAAAAACATGAAAGCAACTTCAAACCTAGATTATTAAGAGTATAGTAAATTTTAATCTGCCAGATAATGGAGAGAATTTGCTTACCCTGCGTATAGACGAAGCTGATGTGAGTTCGCTGTTGTGCATTTTGATTTTGCTGATGGTAGAAGTGTTCTGGAAGGCAAAATTACTTCTGGACGCACAGGCCAAATCTATACTGTCTGAATGAATTGAGGTAATTACTCAGATTATTTAGACCCTGCCTGCCAGATAATTGAGGTAAATGGGGTTATTAATTTGAAGTAGCTAGGTAATTTGGTCTGCCTCCCTTTGATAATGTAAACATGGTCATATTGTATAATTGTATAATTGGTTGAAAGGGCTCTATTCTTTCTCTTGAAGCATCTGCCATTGTCTGGGGCCTGGCCATTGGGTTACAGTGTGATAGATTATTACAGACCCTAGATACTTAGCTTGGGTTTTCTAGTGGAAAATACATATGTGTGTATGTATTTGTGTGCGCATGTGTATTTATATATATTTTAGTTAAAATGGAAATATTTTAAAGTTTGATTATTGCTGATAATTCATATACAAGTTTTAAAGAAATATATGTCTCCAACTTAAAGCACCTAGGGTCTATGCAAGGAGATTGTCTCCTTTGTGAGCAGTTTTTGTTCATTGAGCCCTGCTGTACTGTCTATATTTGAATTGCCTAAGAGACTCATTATGGCAGAGCTTATTCCTTGTCAGAGATGGTCAAAGGAAAATTAGGTTCAGTTCATTAACGCTCACCTAAACCTTGCCTAATGGGGTCCACATCATGATTGTGCTATTGGGTCACATACATTGAACTTGGTCCTTCCGATTCCTGGCCCAGGTTGTCACTGCAGCTGTGCTCCCCTGAGGGCTTCTGTGGCCTCTCCATTTCATGTTCCAAATGTTTAAACAATGTGTTCTGAGACTCCTCCATTTCACATCAGGGCCAAGCCTGCTTCGTCTGTCATTTGTTTAAGTCAGTGTCAAGACAGGGCTGGGGTGAGTGGGTGAGAGAGAATGGGCCACATCACAGCTGTGGTGGCCACATGTCTCAGATTTTCTGGGACCACCTGGCTCTAAAATCTTCTTTACAGCTTTAGACCTTAAATCCTGAATTTTGTCTTGGAAAATGAGGCCCAAGAGATATCTGCTCACATGTCTCTCACATTAGTTGTCTGTGTAACAGGCCTCTTGCATGATATTTCGCCCCAGCCAAAAAAGGAGAAAACTGGGAAGATAATTTGGGTTTAAAAGGATCTACTCCCAACCCCAGCCTCTAATTGAAATGTGAGATTTTGGTGTTGGACAGTGGTGTTGGTTGTTGACATCATCAATCTAATTATTATTCTATTTCCCACTTCACTTTGCTTGCCCAGATGTGGTTCAAAGAGACAGATGTGGTCCAAAGAGGACAGGGTCTGCTAAGATAAAACCGGGCTCAGTGAATGTAGATGAAATGTCCACTCTAACCTTCTCAAGTGTTCTCTCTGGGATCTGGGTTTATTTATAAGCCTGTTGGGCCTTGGGGGAAGGAAAAAGAGGAAAGGAAGAATTTGTTCCTAAAATGAAAGCCAAATTTAGTTAATATAAAAGCTCCCATGTGTACCTCATCCTGCCAGCCCCCAATAAATGTACAAATATCAAAATAGCACAATAAAAAAGAAAGAAATCAAGACAACTCTGGTGTTTCACAGGGCCAGAATTACCCGCAGAATTTACGTCTTCTTATTTATTTTACATACTACATTGTCTGACTTTATATAATAGAGATTTGCATGTGATTTCTGGATCAATTGTAAAGCTCACAAAAAAAGTTTAAACAAAGCTGTGTCCATGCAAAGTGTTGAAATAAGTCAATCATTTAGAAAATTCATCCTCTCCAAAACATCTTGGTTTCAGTCATCTTAGAAGAAAAAAGTCACATTTAATTTTCCTAGTTTTTTTCTTTAGTCTGAAAATATCAAAGGGCTAAAAGTTAAAAATAAAAAAATTAATAAACCTCTTTTAAAGCCTATTGCATGTAAGTCTTATAGTTTATTTCTTCCTAGCATTCCAACAAATAGTGGCCAACAATTCTATAAGAGGTTTCATTTTTTGTCTTTAGCCTATACATGATATTGGTTAGGTCATTGCAGGTGTAAGTGATAGCCATTTAAGCAAGCATATTCTGAGTGTGGACTAGAATTTTTATGAAAAATTTTGAGTATGGAATTGAGGGTTTTTTTGTGGTACTAGGGATTAAACCTAGGGGCATTCTACCTACGAGCTACACCCCAGCCCTATTTTTTATTCTTTATTTTTGAAACAGGGTCTCACTAAGTTGTGAGGGCCTCACTAAGTAGCTGAGGCTGGCCATGAACTGCGATCCTCCTGTCTCAGCCTCCCAAGTACTGGGATTGCAAGCGTGTGCCACCATGCCCAGCTTGAGTTTGGTTTTTTAATTTTCAGTCTTTTGAGCTACGAGAAAATGAAAAATGGTCTTTCACTAGGGCAAAAGACTCTTCATATAAGAGTTCAGATATTAAGTCAGGCGTGGTGGCTCAAGCTTGTATTCCCAGTACTTGGGATGCTGAGACAGGAGGATCGCAGGTTCGCAGCCAGCTTTAGCTACTTTGTGAGGCCCTCCGCAACTTAGTGAGACCCTGTTTCAAAATAAAGAATAAAATAGGACTGGGGTGTAGCTCAGAGGTAGAGTATCTCTGGGTTCAATCTCCAGTACTGCAAAAAAAAAAAAAAGAGTTCAGATATCTAAAACACTTTCTGGTTCTGTTAAGACTAATTTCATTCAGAAAACCCACTAGTACTGGTTTGTAACTTTAAAAGAATTCATGAAGCTGAGTATCTATTTTCAAATTACTCTTCTGATTTTTGTACTTCTAATCTACTGGAAAAACAGATGAACAAACTCATTATGTATGTGTGTAAAATAAGAACAGCTCTGGCCTGAGGGACTCTCCAAAGGGGACTGCAGTTTATGGAAAGTTTTATGGTTTTGAGAATTATTTTGGCTTCTCGTTGTATGTGTGGATCTGAGTTTTTAGTTGCTGGAATTTGACATCTAAATAAGAGGCTGTAACTATGATATGTAAATAGAGTGTGTGGGTCGAATTGCTTGTCATTATGGATGTTGAAAGGACGATTTACGATTTACAAAGATGGAAAAGCTCAATAAAGATCCAATACTGAAGAGCTGGCACACAAGGGAAACTGTAGATAGATAGGCTTCTTGCAGATGAACAGAATTAATGACAAGGGAAAGGAAAAATCCACTTCACTGTCAGGGAAAATGTTTTCCAAATGTCAGTGAGGACAGTACTTGACCCTTTCCTCTCTGCTCTAGCCTGGGCACAGCACTCCAGTACCTGAGGCCCCAGCACCCTGAGCAGACCTAGACCTGGATGATGCTGTGGGGTACATGCTAACCTGGTCCATGCCTGCCCCTGCTAGACTTTGCATGCCCTTCTTGGCTAGACATCTCATCTGGTTGCTTTTTATCTTCCTGGCACCTAGTAAGTGCTCAGTAATATCTGTCTTAGTCTGTTCTATGCTGCTATAACAAAATACCCGAGACTGGGTAGTTTATAAGGAACAGTTGTGGAAGCTGGGAAGTCCAAGAACAAATCATCAGCAGGTTTGGTGTCTGGTGAGGGCCTGGTCTGCTTCCAAGATGGTATCTTACACTGCATCCCTCAGAGGGAGGAATACTGTGTCCCCATCTGGCAGAAGGCAGAAGGGCAAAGAAGACCAAACTCCCTGCATCAAGCCCTTTTATGATGGCATTAATCTAGTCATGAAGGCTGAGCCCTTGCGATCTATACACCTCTAAAAAAGTCCTGCCTCCCAACACCATTGCATTGGGGATTTAGTTTCCAATACATGAATTTGGGGGTATATGTCCATACAGTAGCATTGTCTATTGAATTAAATCTTAATGGTAATGAGTGTTTTTCTGTGTAGAAGAATTATTTGCATACACATCTTATTCTCCTCACTGCAAGATTAGTAATTTCATCTTTGTTTCAGGAAGCATTTGTCATTTTCATTAAGCACTGAAATAAAAAATTAAAATCTTATTACAGTCATGAGCTGTGAAATGACATTTCAATCAGCCATGGACTGCGTATAGGACAGTGGTCCCATAAGCTTATATTGCCCAGTGTTGACATAGCTGTCTTAGTTTGTGTAAGTACACTCTACGATGTCCACACAAGAATGGAATTGCTTGTTGGCACTTGGCACATTGCTCAGAATGTAACCTTGTCATTAAGTGGTACATGACTGTATTTGAAATTTACCAAACTAAGCCAGGCATGGTGGTGCACACTTGTAATCCCAGTACTTGGGAGGCCGAGATAGGAGGATCACAGGTTTGTGGCCAGCCTCAGCAACTTAGCACGGCCCCCCACAACTTAGTGAGACCCTGTTTCCAAATAAAAAAATAAAATAAGGTTGAGGGTGTAGCTCAGCCCTGTAGAATGCCCGTGGGTTCAATCCCTAGTACTACATACACACACAGACACACATACACACACACATACACACACACACACACACACACACACACACACACAATTACTGAACTTAACTAAATAAGTGTGGTTTTTTATTGTTTATTTTTTGGTGAGAGTATAGCGCTTATACTTCTGAAGTTTGAGCATAAAACTGTATTGAGACTTTCGGGATACTTGTACATCATAAAAGAAGGTGTGATGATAATTGCCATTTATTGAATACTTACGTCCTGGGCATCTAACTCCTTTGATTCCTATGAAGATCCTACCAGCTAAATTCTGTTATTTTCTTTTTATACTTGGGGAAAGTAAGACACTGACTGATTGGCAAGTGGCCAACCCGGGACTTGAACCCAGGGAGTCTAAAACCAGAGTCTGTGCTCTGAACCCCTGAGTTAAAGTGCCTTTGGGAGAGGCCTGCTGCACACGGTGTTTGTGCAAAGGAATGCGTTTACCCAGACGGCTCATCCTTGGTGGAAACGGTGCACAGCTCCGGAGAAGCGGCAAGTCATCTGCACTTGCAGAGGCCGTAAAACAAATGTGTTGAGCTGTAAAAGATGAAAGAGCTGGTTTTCCTGTCAGCTACCGGAAAGCTTCACATATACTTGTTGAAATTCTTATAGAGCTGGCATCTGTCATTTTTTAAAACTTTTTTTAGTGACACATAATACACACAGAGTGTTTGTTTTTACAACAGAAGTGATTCTTGGAAGAGTTGACATCTCTGTGTCAACCAACATGTCTCTAGGCCAGTGGTGCTGAGTGTGGTCTGGGGACCACTGGGAGTGTGCAAAGGCCCAACTTGTTTTCAAAATAATACTAAGAGCCGGGCGTGGTGGCACATGCTTGTAATCCCAGTACTTGGGAGGCTGATACCAGAGGATCCGGGTTTGTAGCCAGCCTTAGCTACTTAGTGAGGCCCTCCTCAACTTACTGAGACCCTGTTTCAAAATAAAGAACAAAAAATAGGGCTGGGGGTGTAGCTCGGAGGTAGAATGCCCCTGGGTTCAATCCCCAGTACCGCAAAAAAAATAATACTAAGATCTTTATTTTGCCTTTTTTTACTCGTGTGTGTGTGTGTGTGTGTGTGTGTGTGTGTGGTGTGTTACTAGGGATCGATTCCAGGGGTATTCTACCTCTGAGCTACACCCCCAAACCTATTTTATTTTTTATTTTGAAACAGGGTCTCACTAAGTTGTGGAGGACCTCACTCAGTTGCTGAGGCTGGCCACAAATCTGCGATCTTTCTGTCTCAGCCTCCCAAGTACTGGGATCACAGGCGTGCACCACTGTGCCCCGCTGCCTTTTTCACTCTTAATCTCACCAACACTCAGAGGAGTTTTCCAGAGGCTACCTAACACTGGGTGGTACCATCGATGATTAATTCCTGCTTGGATATTCTTAAAAATGTCTTAGTTTTAATTTTGCTAATATGATAAATGTCAGTAGATATAACTCAAAATAAAAATGCTCTTAGGGAGTCCTCAAGTTTCAAGAGCAAAACGTGGTACTGGGACCCCTTTCTAAGAGTTTGGTCAGTGGAGGGTGTGTATTATTTTTTATACTAAATGCATTCCACATATACCTGAGTGCTCAATCATCTTCCAATATGTATGAGGTTGGGTGAGATGAAATCTATCTTGGAAAGATAAACCATTCTTCTCTTTGAGCTACCTGGCATCTGTTAGCATGCTCCCAACACCCTGAGCATCTTCCTTTCCAAAGGGAAGGGTGTTCTTTCCACCTCAGTTCCCCAAGCCTTGGGGTTTCCTTCTAATTTATAAGGCATTGCTTTGAAAAGAAGAACTCTAGTTACCGTAATTGTTAATAAGGCAGCTCGCCGAGTGCCGGGACCCATTTTTCTGTGTGATCAGAAGGAAGCCTCCTCCTTCCAGACATTTCATCCACTCTGCTTCGCAGTCTTGAGAATTAGCTGTGTGTAGATTAAGTGCCCTTAATCAGTTCATCTTACATTACAATGTAAAGTTTCTCTCGTGTTCTGCAGAGAACTTGATTTTCATTTACTGACCGTGATCACAGAATAGTAAGTGGATTCCCAGGAAATTTCATGAAGAGGAGCGATGGGGCGGAGGGGGTGGGGGATGGGGAGCTAATTGATTAGTTTAGAATCTTCTAATTTCCATGAGGGATGAAGGAGCCCAATTTGTATTTCTCCTTCTTGGCGTCGTAAGCTCACAGATTGTCTGATGTTTCATTATCATCTTGACAGAACAGCCGATGTAGAATTTTGTTGAATAGGATATCTGCACTTTCCAAGTGCATTTGTTCAGGATGAGATTATTTTGACTCGATTAGTTGATTATCTGAGTGCTTGAGGAGTGAGTGAGGATGACAGTGTCCCTCTCTGAGTCCTGAATTTTCAGCCAATGTCCTTTGAACACAGCAGTCACCTCCTCTCCAGCGCTAACGCACAGCGCTTTGAGGACCATAAATGACCAGTATTGATGTCCTCACCTAAGAAAACCTTTGGGCAGAATGATTCCTTATTCAGAATTTTGCTAATGCTCACATATGGCCAGCTTCATTGTTTTCTGTCTGTCAACGCTAGTTCTTCCCGGCTCACGGGGGTTGATTTGCACGTTCCTCATCCTGGGGTTTTTTGTTTTCCTGCCCTCAGCCTGTTTATACAGACTCTTCCCGGTGGATTTGAAAACCCCGGCTACTAGCGTGAGGATTTTCACACACACATGTGAAGTAGAGGTGAACAGATTGTGTTCATTTGCTAACTGAGCCTCTTTGGTGTCTCCCGCCCCCTAAAAATAACGTAATTCCTCCAAGCGATAGTTAAAGAAAAACACCACGGGGAAAGTGTTTCTCACAAACACTCTCCACCTAAATAAACTAGGCCAGTCCCAGGCGGCTGTTGCTGCAGCTGTTTGCTGATCCAGCCTCGTCGTCTGGCTCCTGTGAGCGAGCAGCCTTTCTGGCCTGCAGGTCTCTATTGCAAAAGCCGGCAAGGCCTGCACTGCGCAGGGAGGCGCTGGCTGCCAGTCTTTATTTACCAGCCTGTCTGTCCTCACTGTTGGTGGACCTGGATCTTAATGGAAGGCATCGTGGTGTAGAAGATACTGGGTTTTGCTGTCTAGCTTTTCCCCAGTAACTAGCTCTGTATTTTCTCTGTCCTGTTTTGTTATGGATTCATTGGCTAAGTATATGATCTAGGTAGAGAACTATTCCAGAGGAGAACCAAATGAATAAGACAATGTCCCTGCCTTCCCTGGGGAGACACAGTAGAAAAATGTGGTGTTAACACTTGAGACTGCTAGATAGTGCCTTGAGAGAAGGAGGGAGGCATTGGCTGGCAGGTTGAAGAAGTCTCTTCCAGAAAGAGTGGTGAAGGGTGAGTAAGGACGTGAAGGATGGTTCTCTAAGCAGACAGGGAATGGGAAGTAGAGGAGAGAGGAGAGGTTGGGATCTTATGTATACAAGTCGACCCACAGTATCTGTGGGGCATTGGTTCTAGGACCCCCTGCAAATACCAGATTCTGCAGATGCTAAAGACCCTTTTATAAAATGGTGCATTTAACCGGGCATGGTGGCACACATCTGTAATGCTAACTACTCAGGAGGCTGAGGTGAGAGGATCACAAGTTCAAGGCCAGCCTGAGCAACTTAGACCCTGTCTTAGACTCTGTCTCAAATTTTTTAAAAAGGGGTGGGGGTATGCCTAGCATGCACAAGGCCTTGGGTTCCATCCCTAGTACATTAAATAAATAAATAAATAAATGAAATGGCATATTTGCATATAACCTATATATATAATTGGATACTTTAAATCATCTCTAGGCTACTTATAATATCTAATGCAGTGCAAATGCTATGTAAGCAGTTGTGCCACTGTATTGTTTATGGAACAATCATAAGGAAAAAAGCATGTATTTATTCAATATAGATGCAATTTAAAAATATGTATTTTTGATCCAAATGTGGTTGAATCTGGGGATATGGACGCTGTGGATACGGAGGGTTGACTGTGATTGCCCCATTCCTGCCACCATGGCAGGCATTAATTGACTGGGGACTCTTCCCACAAGCTCATCCTTGGCCTAAGAATCTTTTAGGAAGCGTGACTCTGGACAGCCTCTCACGCAATCCTCCTCAGACGTGAGTGGACAAAGGAAGTAAATGGCCCTGGTTTATGAGATGCAGATCTGATTTAGTAGATCTGGGATATAGCCTGGGAATCTGCTTTCCTAGAACAAACACACGCTTCCCCATCCCAGGTTATCCCGATGCAGGTGCGCTCCACAACCGAGTGGGAGAATAATTTCCTGGCAGTTGATCTCCATTGATTTACACAGGAGTATATTCCTGGCAATTTCAGTGTATATTAAAACTGTGCATAAATTATTTTGTTTCTATGTAAAGCAGAGTGAGATTCTAGGCTCAAATAATTATAGACAAGCTTTTCATCTATAAAAAACCATTGGGATTTTAAAAAATTATGTAGGAATTGGGGCGATTCTTTGTGGGGCTACCCCGTGCATGGCCGGTGTCTATCTTGCCTGGTGTTCACCTTCAGTAGTGACCCCCTGACCACTGTGGTAATCAACCGTGCCCCTCAGATTTCCAAAATGTTTCCTAGGAGGCAAAAGCAGCCCCTCTGAGACTGACTCACTGAGCCAGATGATAGGCCTGGGGTCTAGACAGGGGAAAGGTGTGGCAGCCTCGTGTGGCAGCCAGCTTGCCTTGCTGTTGTTGACAGTGCAGAGAAGTGGCCCAGAGGTTGGCATGGTGAGACGCAGTGAGGGAAGGCATCCTAAGGCCCAGGGGGTGGCCATGGAGAGGAAGGGGACTTAGAAAGGAGAGCTTAAGAGAGAGACCTAGCAGCATGCAGCGACCAGTTGGACTTGGAGAAGAGTGAGAGATGGAGCGAGGCGTCCAGGCCGGTTTCCAGGCTCCTGCTGCTGCTGGCTGGATGCGCACCACCATGCGGGGATGCAGGAGGCAGAGCGAGTGTGGGAAGGTGGCAGGTTTTATTTAGATTGCCTGTGTGATTTGCAGGTGGAGATTTTCTAAACCAACTGCAGATGTGGCCCTGGAGCTCAGGAAAGTGGTCCCAGCACGAGGTGGAGATTTAGGAGTATGGGGCATTTGGAATTGTTAGGAAAGAAATGGTGGCTAGAGCCACTACATGGACAAGATGTGGTTCAGGTTAGTAATTCTTCCTAGGTCAGTTAGGAGAGGGGTGACAGCGACATAGGCAGCGGCAGCAATGGCCCTGCTAATGTTGGAGACTATGACTTTGTATTGTGATTTTCTCTAGCAGTGCCTACGTAGTGTAGGTCCAGGGAGGGAGAAGCCTCAGTTTCCCCTTATGTAAAACATGGTTTTCTTCCAACAGTGTGTTTGTTGAATTGTCAAGAAAGATATAACATTAGGCATGAATGCAAGGAATTTATTTGTAGAGAAGAAAAAAGATATCTCATGTCTTAGCGACTTCAGAGGAAGGAGGGTCCTGGATGTTCTCCCATAGGCTGTTGGCCCTGTTCAAATGCTTTGTTCCTGGACTCAGTACATATGCACAACCTGCTCATCAGGACCGCTCTGGAGGTCTAGCCCAACCTGTCGCCACAGTGGAAGCCTGGCTCCAAGCAGTTGTTTATGTTAGGGGTAGTGACATCACCTTAAACTACAGAGGGAGTTATAAATGCAAAGATATTGGCCCAATCCTTTCCACATATGCCCGGTAACCTGGACGCCTTAAAGTTTTGACAATTTAAAAACTTTTAAGTAGTGAGAAGATAAATAAAACTGCAATATGTGAAACAGATAAAGGACTAATACCCACCTTATATAAAATGTCACTACAAATCAATAAAAAAGATAGGCCAGGTTATAGAAAAATTGGCAGCAGGAATCTTAGCTACAGAGTAAGAAATATGTAATTATACATGTACATATTTTTTATTTTTATGTGCTTTTATTGGTGCATTATAGTCTCACATCATATTGTTAATCATGTTGACAGTGACATACATGCACACAGCACTTGGTGCCCCCCCCCGGCT
>PVJS01013131.1:0-42603 GCA_004027185.1 Glis glis | reverse complement strand
TTTTTTTTTTTTTTTTTTTTGGCGGTACTGGAGATTGAACCCAGGGGCATTCTATCTCCGAGCTACACCCCCGGCCCTATTTTTTATTCTTGATTTTGAAACAGAGTCTCGCTAAGTTGCAGAGGCCTCACTAGGTAGCTGAGGCTGGCCACAAACCTGCGATCCTCCTGTCTCAGCCTCCCAAGTTCTGGGATTACAAGCGTGCACCACCATGCCTGGCTCCATTCTTTGTGTGTGTGTGTGTGTGGTACTGGGGATTGAACCCAGGGGCATTCTACCTCTGTGCTACACCCCCAGCCCTATTTTTTATTTTTATTTTGAAACAGGGTCTCCGCTAGGTTGATGGGAGTCTCACTACTTGCTGAGGCTGTCCTCGAATCTGCGATCCTCCAGGCATGCACCCCTATGCCGGGCTCCCAGTTTCCATTCTTGCCTCTCCCCAAAATTCATTTTCAACCAAACAAGAATGAGCTTCCGAAACACAAACCAAATCATGCCACTTTTTTGCTTAAAACCCTTCAGTGGTGCCCCCATTGTCCTTCTCAGTAACCCAGCCTGTGAGGTCCTAGTGACTTAGCTCCATCCCCTCTCCTCCCTCACCTCATCCCTTCCTCCAGCTGGTGCACTTGGCCATGCCTGGCTGTCCCAATCTTTAGTCCCAATCTTTTAAGTCCCAATCCATAGGGCTATGGAAGGAAGAGGCCTTCTGTGGCCAGTTCCTTCTTCCCCAGGGACAACTTTCTAGTTCATTCTGTGGAACACTTTCCACTCCCCATCATTATTTACTGACTATGTGTAGCTTCTATCTCCCAACTAACTGTGAGCTCCCCAGGGTGGGGACCTGGTCTTTCTCATTCATCTCTGTATGCCCCATTTCTGGAACAGGGCCTAGTACCTAGGATGGGCTGGATATATTTAAGGATAATCGAATGGTTTCTCATTGATCACTCCCAAAAAATTGAAAAGGACTGTCTTGAAGGTGGAGGGGTCTCTGTCACTAGTAAAATGAGCAGGTGTGTGTACTGCAGAGTGGTGGGCGTACTGCAGAGAGCTATACAGCTGGACGGGGTAGGGAGTAAGTAACTAACTCCCAGTTCTCAATGGTGGGGGTTCCTGTATATCAGTAACTTCCCACTCAGAAGGCCACATCCAGCTGGGTGTGGTGGCGCACGCTTGTAATACCAGTACTTGGGAGGCTGAGACAGGAGGATCCAGGTTCCTGGCCACCCTCAGCTACTTAGTGAGGCCCTCTGCAACTTAGTGAGACCCTGTTTCAAAATAAAGAATACAAAATAGGGCTGGGGGTGTAGCTCGGAGGTAGAATGCCCCTGGGTTCAATCCCCAGTACTGAAAAAAAAAAGGGGCTGGGGATGTAGCTCAGTTGTGCAGTGCCCCAGGGTTCAATTCCCAGTACCAACAAAAATACAAAAAAAGGAAAGGAAGGAAGGAAAGAGACAGACCCAATCCTGTCCCCTATACTTCTCCGGCCCCTACAGGGCTTTGGCATACAAGTGGGAGCCCGTAAAATCAAGAGCCACTACTTAGGTAGAAATTATGGGTTGGCCCACAGAGCCACAAAGATCTTAAATTGCAAAACATGAAGCCATAAACGCAGAGGCTCTTCCGTGTTTTCTAAAATCTGACCCAAAGCTGAGCCACAGATGAGGAAATGGTCTGGCATCCTTGCCCAAAGTCTGATGCCGCCCACAGGAAACACAAGATGAAGTCTGGGATCGTTTTGAAGACGGAGACGAAGGAGACCACCAAGGGTTCGTGCCGGGCTGCAGGGACTGGCAAGATTTGCTTTATCTATGTTTTCAATCCAAGGCCTTGATCTCAGGCTACCCACAACCTGTCGAATGTCACTAAGTTGCTGCTGTCGGTTAGAATGGACAAGAAAGGCAGGGGGAATAGTTAACTTCTCGGTCTACGCCCTGCAGCTGAGCAGACCTGCCCATTGTCATGAGGAAATGGGGATGGCCCCTAGAAATTGGAGGGCGGGTGCTTTGGGGATGAATGAGAGGAGAATCCGATTACTCCCTTCATGCTTTGGGGTTGAGCATTGGCCTTCTCTTTAAACATGAAAAAGACTCTAGTCTATACAAATTTTATGTGTCTAATTCCTTAGTATGAAAAAGTTCACCCCAGTACTTGGGAGGCTGAGACCGGAGGATCCAGGTTCACAGCTAGCCTCAGCTACTTAGTGAGACCCTCTGCAACTTAGTGAGACCCTGTTTCAAAATAAAGAATAAAAAATAGGGCTGGGGGTATAGCTAGAGGTAGAAGGCCCCTGGGTTCAATCCCAGTACTGCAAAAAAAAAAAAAAAAGTTCACCAGGCTCCTTTTCTTCTGAGACAAGACAGGCCTCCGTAAACAAGAATAGGGCACAGGAGCCAGGTTTCACTGAAGATAAACTCAGCCTGGGCCCTGCCTCAGTTTGACTCTCAGACAATGAGAGAAGACCAGAGACAAGTGAAGGCCAGGGAGGTGCCCTTCCTTCTTCGGCCCAGGCACCCAACGAGCCGAGGCCTAACTCCAGGAATCTGACCTGCTCTGCCACACGCCAGGGTCCACGCAGATGAAATGAAGAGTGGAAGGAGGCTTGTGGGTACTTGGAATTAATGTTTGCATAAATGAGAAAATCCACAGCAAAAAGTATTCAATCACTAATAAAAAGCATGAATCAGATCACTACTAGCAAACGTTTTGCCTAGAACCTGTGGGTCAGAAGATTTTAAACTTGCCCACAGGGACTTGGGGATGGCATACCCCACCCCCAGCCCAAAGCTTCTCAGAATTTATCAGTTCAAAAACCAAGACTCTAGGGACTGGCCTCTTCATCTCTGTCTAGGTTTGCTTGTATGGGTGCTACACCCCCATGGATCCTATATGTCAGGTCCCCCCCTTTAATTTTGTGGTACTGGAGATTGAGCCCAGGGGTATTCTACTTCTGCGCTATACCCCCGAGTCCTATCTTTTTTAATTTTTATTTTGAAACAGGGTCTCACGAGGTTGATGAGAGTCTCACTACTTGCTGAGGCTGTCCTCGAACTTGCAATCCTCTTGTCTCAGTCTCCCAAGAACTAGAATTACAAACATGCGCCATCACACCCTGCTCTGAGGCTCCATTTTTAATTGAAACAAAGAGAAACTTTCTGTTATTTAACACTAGTTTTCTTTTTATTCTTTTGGTGGTACTGGGGATTGAACCCAGGGGCATTCTACCTCCAGGCTACACCCCCAGCCCTATTTTTTTTATTCTTTATTTTGAAACAGGGTCTCACTAAGTTGCAGAGGGCCTCACTAAGTAGCTGAGGCTGGCCACAAACCCGGATCCTCTGGTCTCAGCCTCCCGAGTACTGGGATTACAAGCGTGCGCCACCATGCCCAGCTTAATACTAGTTTTCTAACATAAAATCCTTTCTCTCACTATTTTCTTTCTTTGTTTTTTTTTTTCTTTTTTTGCAGTACTGGGGATTGAACCCAGGGGCATTCTACCTCCGAGCTACACCCCCAGCCCTATTTTTTGTTCTTTATTTTGAAACAGGGTCTCACTAAGTTGCGGAGGGCCTCACTAGGTAGCTGAGGCTGGCCACAAACCTGGATCCTGGGATGACAAGCATGTGCCACCATGCCCGGCTTTTGTCACTATTTTCTGATTGTGAAAATAAAAGGACTCAATGATAAAAATCTATATGGTGGCAAATGTAAAGAAAACAACACAAGGAATAAGAATCCGGCCACCTGGGCTCATCACCTGACAGTACATCCCTGCCTCTCTATTTGGTAAGATTCCTGATACTTTCTGCCCTAGGAATGTTTCTAGACTATGACTCAAACTGGAAATAAACAGATACTGAGATTGAAGTGAAATCAGAAAAATCCAAAAACTGCACTCATTTGCATCTAACTCCTAATTGGCAGCTGGAAGGGCCTTCAGGACACCTGCCATTCTAAACCTTTCTCTCTTTCCACTACCGGGTCTGCTCTCCATTCCTCCCCTCCAGGGCGACCTTGCCCTTGACAGTCCCCTGCAGGGACCCTCCCCCAGATGTTCATATAGTAGGGGACTCCTGGCTATTCTCAAGGGGTCGTCCTTCAAAGAGGCCTCCCCTCCCTGTTGCAATCCCTCATTATCACATGACGCTGCCTTATTCTCTTCTTGGTTCTTAGCACTGCCCCCGAATTGTCCATGTTCATTAACTGGCTTGCCCAGTGCCCTGTAAGCTCTTGTTCCTGCTGGACCTTCGGTGTCTACAATACCATCCGGCACATGGTAGGTGTTCAATGAATAGTTCTGAATGAAAGAACAGAAGGAAGGGAGGGAGGAAGGCTGGGAAGAATGGGGTAAGGGAGGAGAGAATCCTGGATTTTTTTGTGTATGTGTGTGTGGTACTGGGGATGGAACTTAGGGGCATTCTACCTCCGAGATACATCCCCAGACCTATTTTATTTTTATTTTGAAACAGGGTCTTGCTAGGTTCATGAGAGTCTCGCTACATGCCGAGGCTGTCTTTGAACTTGCGATCCTCCTGTCTCAGCCTCCCAACTACTGGGATGACAGATGTGCACCACCACCACACCCGGCTATGAGATGAAATTTAGTGGAAGCAAAAAGAGATGCTTTAGACAGATTCCTATGGATCTCGTTAAAGATTTCTATGGATCTCGTTAAAGATTTCTATGGATCTTGTTCAAGATTTTCATCTGGAGATAAAGAGCAATGAGAGGCCTCTGAGAGGTTTTAAAATCAGGAGCATTATGATTAGGTTTGTATTTTTAAAAACATCACCCTGGATTCAATATGAAAAATGAGTGTTAGCAGAGCAGGTTGGCCTGTCATCCCAGTACTTGGGAGGCTGGGACAGGAGGATCGCAGGTTCGAGGCCAGCCTCAGCACCTTAGTGAGACCCTGTTTCAAAATAAAAAGGGCTAGGCATGTAGCTAGAAGGTAGGATGCCCCGGGGTTCAATCCCCAGGACAACCCCCCAAAAAGTAAAGTGAGTCTGAAAGGAACAAGAAAGGAGGTCAGGCCGGCTGGTCCGAAGGTGGCTTCAGTGGCTCTGACATGTGAAGAGACAGGAGGACCACGGGTGTGGCTACTGACATCCAAGGATGAGATGGCCCGTGTACACAGGACGATTCTGAGAAGGGAGAAAGAAGGAAATGTATCATGGCCAAATCTAGATGCTGGGGTCACTGGCTGGAGGAGCCACATCCACTAAAATACTAAAAAGTGGCAAAGGGGTAGTTAGGGTGGAGGAAGAAGCAAGCCGATTTTGCTTCTTCCTTCCACTGGCTCGGGGAGGAGCCTCAGACATCCCAGTGCAACCGTCCAGTAAGCGGCTGGACATACAGGTCTGCAGAAGACGGGTCCAGACTGGAAGAAGACAAAAGAGTCAAGACCCTGACTAGAGCCGGGTGTGGTGGTGCACGCTTGTCATCCCAGTACTTGGGAGGCTGAGACCAGAGGATCTGGGTTCACGGCCAGCCTCGGCTACTTAGTGAGGCCTCCGCAACCTTGTGAGACCCTGTTTCAAAATAAAGAATAAAAAATAGGGCTGGGGGTGGAGCTCAGAGGTAGAACGCCCCTGGGTTCAGGCCCCAGTGCCGCCAAAAAAAAAAAAAAAACAGTGACTAGACTTCGCTCATGACCAAGAAGGTGGGAGAAAAAGACAATCCACGGTTTCTGATGTGGGCCAGCGCTAGACTGGCAGTACTGTTGACAGAGTCCAGGATACGGGGCAGATGGCATGCTTGGAAAAGGGTAAAACCCCTGGGCTCCTCTCTGAAACTGCAGAGGAGCCAGCAGAGTCACTGTAAGAGTGTGAATGGGTATGGCAGGAGCGGTCCAGACCCAGAGATATGCATTTCAAGACAGGCTCCCAGGGAGGCGCTTACTTTGAAACGTCTGCAAATGGAGAAGTTATTCTCTGCACATGGCCCAATGCTCCGCTTCTCAGGCTCCCTTGGAAATGAAGAGTAGGTGTGGTCCGGTGACTAAGTTCCAGTAAAAGACAGAGACAAATGTGTGTGGTCTCTCTGGGGGAATGCCATTAAAAGGGAAAAGGATACTTTCTTCGCCGCCTCTTTTCTCCACTCTACCGCTTCGAGCACAGATAAGATAAATAAGATAAGGTGGGACTCTAGCGGCCTTTTGGTCCATAAGGATGGAAGTCAGGCCCAAGAGATGGAGAAGAAATGAGCAAGCAAGTACCTAAGTCTCTGACGATGTCATGAAACCACCACCATGCCTCTCTCGGACTGTCTATTTCTGGACTTCTTTTAAAATAGAGAAATCAACTCATTGAAGCCACTGCTTTCTGGAGATGTTCTGCTCTAAGCGGGCAGTTCTAATGCTAACCGGAACGCCAGCCAACTGGTCTACCACATCAGCGCACTGCTCTTTCCCTGGCTTCAGGTCACGTCATTGTCCAGACAGGGAACAGCCTCCCCCTGGCCTGTACTTACTTAAATCCTGCCCATCCTTTGGAGGATGGATCAAATTCCACCTCCCACTGGAGATTTCCCTCCTGCTTCCTCCCCTGAACTCTGGCTCTGTCTGTCTCCCCTGCTCGTTGGGCAGCTGATCTGTGTGCCTTTACAGTGAATGACTCAACCCTCCATATTTATTCTCTGATGCCTTCAGAAGGCTCAGTCTCATCAAGAGCAAGGCTCAGCCATATTCCTGTGGCTGGAGAGGCATTCAAATGGATATGCCCCCACGGAGCCTGTTTACCTCTGTCTACAGCCAGGATCAGGCAGGGGTCAGAGAGTAGGAAAATAAATTTATTTATTTATTTTATTATTTATTTATTTATTTATTTATTTATTTGGCGGTACCAGGGATTGAACCCAGGGGCATTCTACCTCCAGGCTACACCCCCAGCCCTATTTTTTATTCTTTATTTTGAAACAGGGTCTCACTAAGTTGTGGAGGACCTCACTAAGTGCTGAGGCTGGCCGCAAACCCGGATCCTCCGGTCTCAGCCTCTCAACTACTGGGATTACAAGCGTGTGCCACCATGCCTGGCGGAAAATAAATTTAGAAACAATGAGAAGGCAGGAAGAATAGAGATCAGCTATTAAGAAATCGAACACTACTTCTATATGAAAGAAAAGTTTGAGGGAATGATGTGATATACCTCCTTGAAACCCCATAGCACAAGCCAGGTGTGGTGGCACACACCTATAATCTCAGTACTTGGGAGGCTGAGACAGGAGGATTGCAGGTTCGAGACCAGCCTCGGCAATGTAGCTAGACTCTCAGAAACCTAGCAAGACCCTGTTTCAAAACAAAAAAAATAAAATAAGGCTGGGGTGTAGGTCAGAGGTAGCATGCCCCTGCGTTCAATCCCCAGTACCACCAAGAAAAAAAATAATTCTATAGCACAGATGTTAGACTGCCTCAAAGCACACCAGGACACACCATGTTCATAGAAAACAAGGCAAAGAGTTGACTCCTGGAGACAGAAGCAGCACAGAGAAAAGCAGTCCCCTCAGAAAAAAAAAAAGGCAACGTTTAGCTAGACACAGTGGCATGCACCTATAGTTCCATCTGCTCTGGAGGCTGAGGCTGGAGGCTCACTTGAGCCCAGGAGCTTGAGGCCAGCCTGAGCAACACAGTGATATCCCACCCCCCAAACTTTTTAAAAATTCATGTAAACCAAGCTATTTTCATATCACATACTTGCAACATACTCTATAAAAACCAACACCCAGTAAAGAATTACTTTGGATTACTTAAAACAGCATGCTTCCAACTTGCTAAGACAAAACACAGGCAAGACACATGACTGGCAACTAATATGAGTTCGTTGGTAAAAGTAGCTTAATGCTTTTCAAACTCTGCATTTTCTTCCACCTTACTGTTTGCCAAACAATTGTTAAGCCCAATCAAAAAAGAAAAAGCAAAGGAGCCCCCCCTTGCCCACCTCCATGCTGACACATCAGGAAGATGACAGCAGACATCATTACTACTGGAGAAACTTCTAAATGGAAACTTCTAATTTAGAATAAGCCCAAGTAGAAACAAGCCAAGCCTGTGGAGGGGTACATCCAGATTTCCAAGAAATGTCCTTACTGTGAGAGCCAAGAAGCAGACGTGGAGGATAACAGAGATTCTGGGGTCCCTGTGGAAAGGAACTAGGTGGATCTGAGACTCACACTAGGGATTTCAAAGTCATTGTAAATGAACCCAAGATGGTGGGCTGGGCTCAAAGAGCAAGTTGAGAGATAAGTTTCCTGTTTAAAATAACAGTAGTGCCTCTTTGAGATCTGCTTCTAGTGCCACAGGACGGCTATTTACAACCTGAGAAAACACAGAAGGCAGGTCAGGAACAGGTCGCAGGGTGAGCCTACTCTCCCTCCTGCACACACGTTTGCACATAATTTAGCAGTTCCTCTGCCTCCTCATTTCTGCTGAAACTCAGCTGGGCTTTGACAATCCTGCCCAAACTTCCCCCTTCCGGGCCTAAGAGTCCAGGACTTCATGCCAACCCTTCGTAGCTAGCTGCCACTTGGGGATGGGGCCCGAGGACACCAAGACCAGGCCCTCAGAGAAAGCCTGCTCTTTTCAGGCTGCGTCACCACTTGTGACCACCAGGTGTCAGTAGCGAGTACTGAGGCTCCCATCCTGAATCTTCATAGGGAACTTCTGCCAGACCCTGGGAGGGGGGGACCGGATGCTGTGGCTTTGGGGACAAGCAACACTATCATCACATTCTCAGGCACTCATGAGAATTTCATTTACTTGGTTGCCAGCTCACCGTACAAACTCACCATGAAACCTCTAGGCTGGTTTTAATTCAACGTCTCTCAACACACTAGGGGACAAGATGAAAAACTTTTTACTTCAACAGGACTGGGATCTTTCGCCAGTCCCCTCCCCCAAGAATCCCTCTGCCCCCAGAAGGCAGAAACATAAAGCAGAATTTTCTACACTCCGTGCCTCTCCTCCCCATCTAAGTCATCAGCAGCTTCTCTTTCCACAAGGTTCAGGGTGTTGGTGTATAGTGCGTCAGCAACACCCTTGGGTACTCCTGGGTGCAGAGCCCGTAGGAGGGAAAGCCCAGCAAAGAAACCTAATTGTACAAACCCAGGACCAAGGGCCACTTCACTGCCTGCTTTATTGAGCCAGATCTCAACCTGGTGCCTCTTACTGGGTGTGACATCTTCAACATAAATATCCCATCTCTGAGTACTTGTTGCAACATTTGAAGTTGTACTTGGTTGGCCTTTCCAGCCCACGGAAGCTCTGTCGTATCTACAGCTACTTGGGTAGGCTGAGGATCCTTTCCTTGGAACATAAGACCCTGTCAAACCAGGCTGCCAGGGTCTCAAAGCCAATTGTGACAGCCTACCCAGCCACCAAGGGTCACATCCTGGGCACCCCTGCCTCTGTGCATCCAATGACACAGGATCTGGCTGAGCAGTCCTCCTCTCTGGGCACTTGGGGCATCTAGTGGGTCTTTCCACTGTCCTCTTGATTTGACCCTAAGGAAGCCTGGCTTCTTGTATCTCACAGGCAAAGATGTGCAAGGTGGAGAAATAGGATCTTTTGGATGAAGGACCCCCAGGCTCAGCTTAGGGTCTTCCAGACAGTTTCTTATCTCCATCTTGTACTTCAAAGGTTTTGACTGCCTCCTGGGAAGGCAGTCTTTGTAACAGGGGGTCCCAAAGCTGGTCCAATCTTCAGTGCAGCCCACTATCACAGTAGCAGGAAGAGGCAGGGCATCTCTGGATAGAGACCACCACCCAAGCAAAGATGTCCTTTAGACCACATGTCCCAGTGGGGTCTGTTTACGGTTTAGCTGCCCGTGCCACCTGTATTAAGCTGTCATGCTTACCTGTGTCCACAGTTGTTTTGATTCACAGAGAACATTACACAAAGCGATCAGGAGGGCGCTCAAGAGAGAGAATCACAGTGATGCCCAGGGTCTTAGCTTGCCCGGTAAGGCAAACGCCCCTTTCATGGCTCCATGTCACATTGCACCCCCCTCCCCACCCCCCGGCCCCAGCAACAATTTTCTAGCAATTTTCGAAAAATAAGCGTTTCCAGGCCAGGTCTGGACTGAGAAACAGACACCTGCGGACAAGGCTGTGGAGCCAAGAGCAAGCGGGTCTCACCGTTAGATGAGGACAAGTAGCAGTGTTGGATGCTTCCTGAAGACGACGTGCTGCAGTTCTGCCAGAGGTCCGTTGCATGGCCATTACCCACCATCCATTGCTAGAAAGAACCAGACATTCTGAATCAAGGGAGGCAGAGAGGAACGAAGGGGAGAGGGGGCTCACGTGCCAAAGATGGCAGAAAGCTGTCTCATCCTCCTGGCTGCCTGGCAGCCCAGACCCAGTTCAGGGTTGCACAGTCAGATGCCACACCCTGGTAAAGTTCAAGGTCATGACCCAGAAACAGGAGAGGTGGCAGTCTGAGACAGACATCCTGGGGAGGTGACAGCCAATGTCTCATGAGCAGAAAGCACTTTGTAAATGGAAAAGTACTGCACACACACACACACACACACACACACACACACACACGCTATTATGCACAGAGGTACATAGAATAGTAGAAGGAGCTGTGGACTCACCCCAGTACAATTTTCTTTTTCTTTCTTTTTTTTTTTTTGCAGTACTGGGGATTGAACCCAGGGGCATTCTGCCTCTGAGCTACACCTCCAGCCCTATTTTTTTATTCTTTATTTTGAAACAGGGTCTCACTACATTGCAGAGGGCCTCACTAAGTAGCTGAGGCTGGCCTCAAACCTGGGATCCTCCTGTCTCAGCCTCCCAAGTACTGAGATTACAAGCGTGCACTACCACGCCCGGCACCCTAGTACAACTGCATTCAAGCATCTCTCCTCCCTTCCTTACCTCCTGGGTATCATTCCTCAAGCCCCACCTCTCTAAGCCCATTTTCTTACTTATAATTCCTCTCCATTTAACAAGATTAGCATGGGACATAATTATGGTCTTATGAAGATGTTTGTAAGTGATAAAAAACAATTCACAAATCTCCAACAAAATTATTTCTCAAACAGATTAGAAAATCACGTGTACACGTTGCTGTATATTAACATGTTATAACTGCCTGCATTGGGGCCCATCTTCATAGCCAAGAAAAAAGTTTCAAACCTAATCTGTCTGATCGTTTTGTAGCAAAAGTCATTCCACTGACCTGTCCCTAGCAGCAGGGACTTGACTAATAAGGTCCTGTGGTCACATCAGCACGCTGACCTGGGACTTGAAAAAACCCAGTTTTCACTTTCTAATTTCAAGTCTTAAAAGGGGTGTTTATAAACTAAGCCACCCATCTGGCCTACAGTTTGGAGGAAAACAAATGTCCTTAAATTCTCCACTTACTTCCTCAATGAGGCCGCAATCAAGAAACAAGACCATCTTATCAAACGAAGGCTGGGGACAGTGGATGGGCCCTGAAATCATTTTGGCTTAAGTAGAGGCCTGCGCGGCTAACCTATTCCAGCGATTGCTGACTTCCTACCCCTGAATCTGCTCTGTGTTTTCTCAAAACAGCTGAAAAGAGGCAGATTGCCAGGGGGAAAAAAAACCGCCCTGGGACATCTGAGACTTTGCATGAGCAAATAACAACCCAGTTCGGAACCAAGTGGGGACAACGGGCCGGGCACAGAGCCGCGGAGTCGCCCGGGCAACCGCGGAGCCTCCCCTGCCCTCCTGGCCCGCGGGATACTCACGCTGACGATCGTGGAGACGAACAGCACTACGAGCACGGCGACATGGAGAACAATGATTCCCAGCAACAGGAGGAGCATTCTGGCGGCGAGTCCTGCTCAGCGGAGGTACTGCCTGCAGGAGAGAGAGCCCCAGTGCGTGGTGAGGCCGTGCGCCCCGGCCAGCGCGGAGGGAGGGTCCCTGCGCTAGCGGAACGCCCGGCCTGGCACTGCGCGCCCTGCCCGCCAGCCCCGCGCCAAGAGGGGGCGGCCGCCGACTGCAGATCCCCGCCCAGCGGCCAGCTGCGCCCGCCTGCAACGGAACATCTTTGGCTTTTGGAACAAAACAAGCGGTGCGCACGTCTAAATCACCCCAGGCGGAGAGCAGTTTCCAAAATGAGGAGCGAAGGAGGCCACTGTGCGCCTCCACCCGCCCCGGGCGCCTGCCGGGGACAACCTGACTTGGGAAGGGAGAGAGACCGCGCTATCCCAGACCCAAATTCCTGTGGCGATTCCCCGATGGGGTGGTGGTAGAGGTGAAGGAAGCTGGCACCCAGGTTTCTGCCAGAGACCTGGGGTCACCAGCAGCAGGCTGAGAGAGAGAGAGAGAGAGAGAGATGCAAGATGGTTTCCCAGACCGTGCGCTCCGCATTCCGTTAGTCTCCAAGTTTCCATCCAGTTTTGCCAGCGCAGGGGAGCCGTCCCGGCCCCAGCCTGGCCTGGCGTAGACCCTGGCGGCTCCGGAGAAACGACAGAGAGCCGGGGAAGTGTGGAAAGAAAGAATGGCCCGGGAGGGTTGCCCGGACCAGGCGCTGCCCGCCCACCATGCGCTTTTCTGAGCAGCAGACTCTGCCCCGCGCCCCACGTGCGTTCGCCTGGGGGGTCCAGTCTGCGCCCCAGCGCCTGGGGGTCCCCGTCAAGGATGGCAAAGAGTCAACGATGCCTTCCAAGAAAAGGTGTTTCCAGGTCTGGACCCCAGCCTCGGTCCCCGTCCAGCCTCGGAGGAGCCAGTCTGGGCGCGGCGGGGGATCACGAGTCCAGGAGCCCCATCCCAGGGGTGGAGAAGTCTGGCTGGCGGGAAGGAGAGGCAGGGTGAAGGGTGGATCCGAGTCCGAGGAGAATTCCGGCCGGTTCCAGCCAGCAGTACATCTTCTACCCGAGGTCACGAGCTCCCAGACACCCCACCCCATTTCATAGACTTGGGGGACCTGCTGGAGGATATGGAGGGCTGTGAACGCTTAGCCTTGTCTGTGAGGACCAATTAAGGGCAGAGCCTTGGGCCAGGGAGACATCCCAACTAGTTTTCAAAGTACCCCATCCCTGACGCCTCGACAAAGCAACACACCTAAAGAAACCCCGAAATGCACAGAAGAAATACGCAAGGTTTTCTGATGCCTTCTACTAAGATTACAATTATTAAATCCGATGGTTCCTAGTGCCCGGGAGCTAGAAGAGGGCGCTGGAGCGTGCGACTGAGACCTTGGGGGTCCACGGGGTCGGTACCCCCGCGGATGTCTACCGTGGGGATGGTTTTACCGACGGGTCCCCGAGTCCACGCCTGTCCAGCAAGACTTCCAGCGTCTCCCTTATCCAGACACCGCTATCTAGACAGCCCATCACCCTGGCCCACTGCGGTCTACCGACCATAAAGGCATTCCCCAGCTAGGACGGAAATTAGACCGGCCGAGGTCTGCGGGCTCCGACATAAGGGACCCGGGCCAGGGCCTCTGGCACGCCACCGACGGGAGATGCCCGCGTTTCTTCTCCATCTCTTCAATGTTCCCACCCAACTACTTACAGCCCAAAGGAAGAGCTGTCCCGATCGGAGTGGCCTCGGGCACAAACTCGGGTGGTTCGCTCCGCTCGGAGGCTGGCGTCCCCAAAGACAGCTGAGCTGCGGGGCTGCGCGCACGCGAACCCAGGGGGCAGTGGGAGGCTCCTGGCGCCGTTCCCCTTTAACCCGAACAACGCCCTGTTTGCGTCGCCGCAGTAGGGTGTGTCCCTGGGTCGGCGTGTGCGGGAGGGCGGGACTCCGGGAGGAGAGGGGGCTGGAGGGAGGGCGGGAGGCAGTGCCTCGGCCTCCGCGGGCCGCCTCGGGGACTTCTGCTGGATGCTCGAGGCCCGCTGAGCTTCGTCACCTCCCACTTCTTCATAGATCCACCGTGCGCCTGGAAACTAAGTGCTGACCGATAAACCGGCCCCTGGGACCCCCTGAGCCCTCGTGGGGAAAGTCTGCCAGATAACGCCCCGCGCAGCTTCGGGGCGCAGGGCGCGGGCTGCGCCCACGGCGAGGTCTGCGGCTGGATTCCTCTCCTACCCCTAGGAGGGAACCTGCCGCGCGTAAGCGCTGGAAGATGTCCCTCTCCTCTCCAGTCCTGGCACACCTGGCCAGCCCTGGCGTTTTCCCTGGACACGACTGTACCACGCCCCGTCCCCGCTATCAGGAAGTGCGCTGGCTTCCGAGGATTCCAGGGGACGATCCAGCGGCCCCCGCCTAGCTGAAAATTAGGGGAGGAGGGAGAGCAGGGCTCCTGGGGGACAGCGCGCCCTGGGCGCGGGCTCCTCCTAGCCCAGGCAGAGCCAGACTACAACCGAATCTGCTCCAGGCAGAGTTTGCCTGTGGCTGTCTGGCTTGGCTCCCGGGCTTGGCTGGCATCCTGGCCGCGGGGGTAGGGGGTGCGGGAAGTGGCCATTTGAGGTGGGGGAAGAGCAGCCAAGGAAATCAGCTGATTCATGGCCGCCTGAGTGCAGTCCGGCCAGCATTACAGAGAGAGGCTGGGGTTTTTTGGCTGGGCGCAGGTGCGCCCAACTGAGATGTGCTCCGACAGGGAGCCAGGACGCCGAAGTTAAAGGTCTTCAAATACTAATGCAGCAGTTCGCACACACGCCCCTCCCTACCTGCCAGAGTCCTGTGTCATAAACCCTCGTCGCCCTCAATGACTCATAGAATTCCATAGTATTTTACCCCTTGAAAGTACCTGCTATTTTTAACTAATTACATATTCTTACTTTTTTAAGTAAAAGAAATTTGAAGTTTTTTTTCAATTTTTACAAAGGCCTGATCAGATTGAAAAGGAGAATACTTGTAACCATTGTATTCAATGCCAGGAGCTTTGCTTGGATTGGACACAGGGGCCTTTAGGGGTCGTGTGTGCAATGTTTAGATGCTGTGGTACTGGGCTAGGACAAACCTCATCTCCCCTCTTAACCCTGTTGTGAATCCAGACAATTCCTTCCTTCCTTCATTCCTTTTTTTTTTTCCGGTACTGGGGATTGAACCCAAGAGCATTCTACCTCCGCGCTACACCCCCAGCCCTGTTTTTTATTCTTTATTTTGAAACAGGGTCTCACTAAGTTGCAGAGGACTTCACTAAGTAGCTGAGGCTGACTGCGAACCTGCGATCCTCCTGTCTCAGCCTCCCAGGTACTGGGATTACAAGCGTGCGCCACCATGCCAGGCTGAATCCGGACAATTTCTGAAGTTGGCTGAGCTTCAGTTTTCTCATCTGCAAAGAGGGCTACTATTTCCTGCTTCCAAGTGTTTTTGGTGATAATTAAAGGAGACAAGGTGTGCAAAGCAGTTAGTAATGATGTCAGGTGCAAAATAAGGGCCCCGGCCCCACATTGTTACTGCTGTTCTTACAATATTGCATTTATCCCTCGTATTAACCCTTCAATGCAGATCTAACCAGCTCTGAACTAAAATAGCGTATAACGCCCAGAGTTAGGTAGTTACTTGAGAGCCCATAGGCAAGTAGAAAGACTAAAGAAATAAAAGTATTTTTCTCTACCTTGTAGATCATTTTGTAGGTGAGATTTGCCCTAGAAAGTGTTGCCTATTTGTATGTCATTCTGACTTTGATTAATGCAATCAATATTTATTTACTACCTACCCAATACTGTTCTAAACACTTTATAAATATTAGCATATTTAACACAGGATTTTATTTTCCTTTCTGTTTTTCAAGTAGTTTATTTTGTTGTTGTTGTTTGGGGGGTTTTTGTACTGGGGATTGAACTCAGGGGCATTCTATCTCCAAGCTACATTCCCAGTCCTTTTTATTATTTGTTGATTTATTTACTTATTTATTTGTTTGTTTGTTTGCGGTACCAGGGATTGAACCCAGGGGCATTCTACCTCCGAGCTATACCCCCAGCCCTATTTTTTATTCTTTATTTGGAAACAGGGTCTCACTAAGTTGCAGAGGGCCTCACTAAGTAGCTGAGGCTGACCGTGAACTCAGATCCTCTGGTCTCAGCCTCCCAAGTACTGGGATTACAAGTGTGCACCACCACGCCCAGCTTTTATTTTTTATTTTGAAACAGGGTCTCGCAAAGCTGCCCAGCATCTTGCTAAGTTGTCAAGGCTGTCCTCGAACCTGTGATCCTCCTGTCACAGCCTCCCAAGTACTGGGATTACAGGCATGCACCACCATGCCCAGCTCAAGTAAGCTTTTTAAACAGAGTCTCATATACATCTAGAAACATTCACTCATTTTAAGTACACACACAAGCTCGCTTCTTCTTTTCTTTTGAATCCAATATTTTAATCAATATCCATCCAGGTCACAGTCACACCATAAGCTGTCAGACAGGTGAACCCATCATCTCTCGCTGCCTCTTGCTTCCTGCCAGGCCCCCAGTGGCAGAGAGGGAAAGCGCCAGCCAGACGGGCCGCACCCAGGAGCCGGCCAGCCACAGGTGCAAGGGGCCTTCTAACCTGCTTACCGACATTCCTTGCTAGCTGAGTGCCCACAGCTGCTTCCCATCAGGGAAAACGCTTCTAGCCCCATTTCTTCCTTTCAGTCTGGATGTGTTAGAGTGTCTAGATGCTTCCAGACAACTCCCTTGCCTCCCCAGACAGAGTGTCTCTCCAGCTCTGAACCCCCCCAATTGTAAAAGTCCTCTGAGTCTCCGGTCTGTTCCAACACAACAAATGTACTTTTCTTTTGCAGGTTGCAGGGGGTGGGGGATTGGGCAGCTCCGTAAAGCACACACCACCCAGAAGCACGATTTGCCCATACAACTCACCAGACCAAACAGCGCAACCCCTTCCTGCAGGCAGATTTCTTTGCGTTCAGATGCAAAGGATGGTGCGAGGCGAAGCCCTCCCCACGGGCAGCTGGAGGTCTCAGCAGACAGACTCTGAGCCCCACTACCTCCACCCAGGCTCCTGGAGATGTTCCCTGGTGGCGCTCCCTGGACTGAAGTCAGACCAGGCGTCTTTCCAGTTTATTCAGGGGCTGGTCCAATGCTAGGATATGTCATGGTGGCCTGAGAGGTTCTCAGCCTCTACTATTTAAAGAGACAGTGTCTGGCTTTGTGTAGCTTCCAGAGAGAGAGTCCTGCAGGCCACAGAGAGCCTGGAATCAACCTGGAGGAGCGCGTTGGGCGTGCCTGAAACCCGGGAGGCCAAGACTGCTCTCCCTGGAAGCGCCAGCCAGCACGAGCAAAGAGGTCTGGCCAATTCCCAGCAGCCTCCCCTCAACTCCCAGCGAATTCCACAGGGTTGAAATCTACGGTGCGAAGGGTCTGTGTGCGTCGTGTTATATGTGTGCAGATAAGTTTCCTTTTAAAATTGACGACGTCCTTTTATAGAACTCCAACATCACACAGGTGATCTCTCAGAGCGCCACCCCAGGGAAGCAAATGTCCCAAAGTCACCAATTCAGGTCTATCTTGCTCTGACTCTGGTTGGCAAGGGTCCCCGCTCTCTGACCTGTTGGCTCCCATGTCGCCTACCCGTAGCTTACTACAATGAAATTTGGGGAAGTGGGTCTTACAGCTATGTCTTTAATGTGCCCTTTATCCAATCATTATTAAATGTTGCCTCTCCTAAGATAATTCAATTCAAGCCAACAAACCTCTACTGAAAACTTTCTGACCTGTCAGGCAGGATAGGCTGGAAGAGCAATTGGAAAAGTCTTTGGAAAGATTGGCAAAGGAAGGAACGATGATCCGCGGGTTCTTTGCAGCTTATACCCATCCCTCCCAGCTCTCAAAAAGAGTCTCCCATCTCTAGCAACTGTTCACAGGTGGATGCCCTAAGACAAAGGGATGTTGTTCTATCGGATGGGTTTCCTGGAATTCTGGCAATTTCCCCACCTCTTATGTCAGATGTCAGGGATTTTCAATCCAGAGTGACCCATAGGGATTGGGAAGGTCCTTGTCTGTCACAGAGGAACTTCATGTCTCATTGGGCTGCTCAATCAAGAGTGGGTCTCGGTGGCCCTCTTCCATTACCTGCTCACAGCCAGCATCCTTCCAGGCCAGATGAAACAATTTCACCTTTCTCCTTTTGTCAAAGTCATTTTTATTTGTTTTTTCCCAGCAGTGGTCCTCAGCTTTGATCTCAGGGTCCAGCCCGAGAGTGGCACAAACTGGACAGGGGGGCAAGTGTCGCAGCTCGCCCAAAGACCAGGGAGCCGGGAGACAAGTCAAGCAAGATCTCATTTATTAAAAAGACAGTCGCACTTTTAAAGTAAAGGCCATAAAGGAAATCCCCGGGCAGTAAGGTGGGGCCCAATGGCAGGGGACGGTCAGGTCATTACGCCCCCCTGTGACCTATCATAGGCGAAGGCACCTGTTGCCCGTGAGCACGGAAGGAGATAACTGCCTATCATAGCCCTCCTGAGGTTAGGTGGGGCTAACCGCGGGACCTCCCTCTGAGGGGTCCACCAGCGCCATCTTTGCCATTGATATGCTGACTCACTGCCACGTGGAAGAGGCCCAGTACTCTAGAGCAGGCTTCTGTTAGTCCACCAGGCCCTTTCATGGCACTGGGTGGAGGGCCCAACAGCTTTGACTGCTCCTGAGACCCACTCAAGGGCGTTGCCAATGACGGAGCCATCGCCTGAGGCCAGAGCTGCTGGTGCAGGTAACTGCTCATGTTCTTCTTCCCTGGGACGCTTCGTTGTCAGCCAGGTTGTGTGGAGTTGGTGTGTCCCTGTTTCCCTTACAGCTGTCTTCTGTGGCAGAACCCAAGTAGAGGTAAGGCTCTGTGTGAGCCCCAATATTACCCAAGTTGTGGTTTGGTCTTGTCCAGCGAAACAGGGAGGGTGCCGGGAGGGAGGAGAGGAGAGGAGTTCCCTTCAGTCTTCTGACAGGGTCTGTACAGAGCAGCTGGGACTCGTGAACGTGGTTTTCCCCACCTCTCCCAACAGCCCCCTCCATGGGCGCCGCACGATTAGACCCTGAAGACTGCACGACAGAGGCTACTGCCGGGACTAAATGAGGATACATCTGAGAATATTATTTCTGATCTAAGAGTTAAAATTTGGGAGGAAGAGCAGGTGTGATGGCGCATACCTGTAATCTCAGTACTTGGGAGGCTGAGACAAGAAGATTAAAGGTTTGAGGCCAGCCTTAGCAACTTAGTGAGACCCTGTTTCAAAATAAAAATTAATTTTTTAAAGGGCCAAGGGTATAGCTCAGAGGTAGAATGCCCCTGGGTCCAATTCCCAATTAAAAAAAAAAAAGAATTGGAGGAAGAGCGGTGAGTGTGGTAAAGATTAAGGCGTAAGATTTTCCTTCTGCCTGGAGAGGACTATTCTAATGAGCCAGGCCCCCCTCCCTCCATGAGCGACTCTTTCTGGGACCTGTTCCCCTGGGCCTCTCTTTCTGTTGGTCCCCGCTGTCCCCAGCAGTCAAGCCCTGGTCTCTCTGCCCACTCCCACAATGGAGTCAACTGAGAAAACACCTTTCTGGTCTTCTCTCTCCTGCTCTGAGGAGCCCTCTCCTCCGCTGCATGGGACCCCAATTCCCAGCATCTGTGTTGAGCCCTGGAGAGTACCCCTTGGGGCCACTTACCCTAGATGATGAGTCACACTGAACAGTCACCCGGCCACACGTATCATTATTATTATTCCCTTTCTTTTCTTCAGAGGGAAAATGAGAAGTGTGAAATTTCTCCAAGGAAACAGAGTTAAATCAAATGGGACTGGCTAATTCTAATAGTTGAGCCTTTCTGCCTCAGCTCAGTAGTGAGAAATCATCCATAAGTCACTGATTAAAATAATAATAATAATAATAATAATAATAATAGTTCATTTTACTTGGGGCCTACTAAGAGCCAGGCACCATCCTGTTCATTTTATATGACTCAAATCACTTAATTCTTATGGCTATGTTAAATAGGCACCACCATAGAATGCTTTTATGAGAAGGGGAAACTGAGGCACAGCAAGACACTGAGTAGCTTTCCTAGGATCCCTGGCTATAGTGGCCGTGCTCAGGCCCTGTGCTGGCGTGTACCCCACCTTGCCCCTACTTGTGTCGGGCATATTTCTAGCACATTTACATCTTTTCTGTTCTTCCAGAGACTATAGAATTTAAATAATTTATTTCATGAAAGATACACATATCTAGGACTACACTTTTTTTTTCCATTAAAAGACAAGAAAATGCCCTAAAACATCCACCAACTACACCAGGCACACCAGTGCCACTTTCCAGCATCCGGCCTGCAAAGCCACGAGCTTCGATGAGAAGAATGTCCCAGATACCCACGCAGCAGCAGCACTGGGACAAAATGCTGCCCGTGGGTGACAGCTGACTTCATAGGACTGTCACTGTGGTCCCCACAGAATGGAACCCAAGGAGACTGCAGGAGGAGGGAGCCCTTTCTGCACTTTGTGGCTAATCAAATACTTCTGCATACAGTATTTTATGGGATCGAGAATCATTATAATTGTTTCCAAAGTGAAGAAACGGAGGCTTGAAGATTTATAAGGACACATGGCAAATGTTCCAGGACCTGCTAGCAAAGGCCAGCAGCGGGACTTGAAACCTGTTTCCTCGGCTCCCTAATCTGCGATTTTTTTTCCCTATTTTGCAGACTCCTCAAAGAGCAAAGTAGAGGTGGGTCTGGATTTGGCAGCGTCCAGGTGGTGAAGTGGTACCCCACCTTCGGCCAGCAGGTGCTCGGGCGGCATCTGACAGGGTTCACACTACAGCCCAGCCTCTCCTGTGTCCCCGCAGCCAGTGGCCTGTGTGGGAGTTCTTGGCGGGACCTGGACGCAGCTGGTCTGAAAGGGTCCTTGAAAGTGGGGTCACTCCCTCATCTGGACACATCTGGACTTTTCTGACCTGGAGTGAGAGCAGTTTATTAAAAGGCGAAGCAAAGCAGGGAAAGAAGTCAGAGAGTGAAGGAGGGAGGGAGGAAGGAAAGAGGGAGGAAGGAGAGAAAAGGAAGAAGAGGAAAGAAAAGAAGGGAGAAAGGAAATAAGAAAGAAAAGGGGGAAAGAAAAGAAGGGAGGAAGGAAGGCAGAAAGGAAGGAAAGAAGGAAGGAGCGAGGAAAGAAGAAAGGAAGGGAAAGGGGGAAGGAAAGAAGGAGAAAGGAACAGAGGAAGGGAGGGAAAGAGAGTAAAGGGAGGGAGGAAGGGAGGAAGGCAGAGAGAGGAGAAAGAAGAGGAGGAGGGGGAGAAAGGCAGGAACAGAAGGAGCCAGTTTGGCTTCCAGGACAGACCCCTCTATAAATAGACAAGTTTGAAATTCAGCCATGTCCCCATCCCTGGAAGATGTTCTCTATGAACAAAGAGACACAGACAGAAAGCACCCCGAAGCCACACGCAAAACTCAGGTGGGTGCGGGGCCGCTCTCTAAATGACATCTTTAAAATTCACAACTTCATCCTGGGATAAATTGCATCTTGGGCTCCTTTACCTGTGGGAAGAGAAAGCGCAAGATAATTATGTCTCAGCCCTGAAGAAAATACAAAGTACAAAGGACTCTTTTGTTTGCAAGTGCATTGTTGCTTAGGGAAGCTGGATTCCAGAGCTGCGAGCGGAGGGGAGAACGCCGTCTTTTTCTCTGACAGCTCACGAGCCAGCCGAGGAAGTATTTGGAAGCGCTGAGGGAGAGAGGGTCTGAAATGGAACGCAAACTCAAGCTTTTCTGAGACTCTTACTCCTAAGTGACAGGCTCTAGAAGAGGAAGCCAAGTGACCTCGACACACAGGAATGGCAAGAAGAGGTAGAAAAGAGAGATGAATGGAGTGTGTGCGCTCTTGCAAGTCGGGCATAATCCTGCTGAGAAATGCAGCCTGGGTTTGGTGTAAGAGGTTGTCCTTACAGAGAAAGGTGGACAGGAATGGCCGCTGTAACCCAAGGGCACGCTTGATTCAGGCATGTCAAGAGATGTGGCATTAATCTCCAGCAAGAGGAGCAGGCGGAACACAGATGGTCCTGGTTGGGACCCTGGGAGGACAACTCCATTGCTGTCCCTCCCATGTGTCATTCTGTGTGAACCTCTGACTTGACGCACAGCGGCTGCACTTAGAATGAACTCCAGGGCAGATGTTTTCTTCATCTCCAAGTCCCCGAACCACTTCTCAAGTGCGAAACTTCAACTAAACCACACAAGGTCACAGACAAAGGTCGAATCCTTTGGAGAAGTTCAAAGGAAAGCTGGGCAAAGCTTCAAGTGTTTTTCCTCTTCATTGTTAAAGGCTAGGAAACATCTACTCCAGAGGGCTTCGGTGGTGGGCCAGGGCTCATGTGGCCATTGTTTTTTTAAAATTTGGGCTCAGAAATGAAAGTTTCAGAAATGTGTCTTAAAATAGTCATGGATAGGCAAAAATTTGGTCGTAAAGGAATTTATTGCATCATTTCAGAATGAAGAAAAATGTGACTGTCTTAAATGTCAACTCCCAGAGGGATGATTGTGTAAATTTTGATGTAGTCATGGGACAAAATATTTTGTAAGTCTTAAAATGATATAGAGGAAGAATATTCAATGAAATGAAGAGATATCGATGGTGTATACACAATATTATACCTGGAGTTTATTGAGTATTTACTGTGTTCCAGGCACTGTGCTAAACCTCTCATTTAATACCTATAACAATTCCACAAGCTAGGAGCTGCCTAGACCCCTAAGACAGCCACATGACTGGCAAATGGTAGAGCCAAAATGTAAATTCTGGCCACCTGAAGCCAAGACCCCTTGCTCTTGTCCACTCGACTCCATCAAACATAATAGCATGCCAGGCGTGGTGGCACATGCTTGTAATCCCAGTACTTGGGAGGCTGAGACAGGAGGATCGCAGGTTCACGGCCAGCCTCAGCTACTTAGTGAGGCCCTCCGTAACTTAGTGAGACCTGGTTTCAAAATAAAGAATAAAAAATAGGGCTGGGGGTGTAGCTTGGAGGTAGAATGTCCCTGGATTCAATCCCCGGTACCGCAAAAAAATAAAAATAACAACATATCTTAAGAGTCCATCAAACATAATCTTAGAGTCCCAGTGGGACAACAACAAAAGCATAAACTGAAAGACTGCCAAGTGCCGGGCGTGGTGGCGCACGCTTGTAATCCCAGTACTTTGGGAGGCGGAGACCGGAGGATCCGGGTTCGCGGCCAGCCTCAGCGCTCTCTCTCTCTCTCTTTCCCTGTCTCTCTCTCTCTCTCTCTCTCTCTACGTAGTGAGGCCCTCCGCAATTTCATGAGACCCGGTTTCAAAATAAAGTATAAAAAAATAGGGCCGGGGGTGTAGCGCGGAGGTAGAACGCCCCTGGGTTCAATCCCCGGTACCACAAAAAGAGACTGCCAAGCTGGGGGAACCCGATGCAATGGAATTCTCCTAACACCATGCGCTATGGTTTGGATCTTAAATGACCCCCAAAAGGCCCATCTGCTAAAAGGCGTGGTCTCTAGCCCATGGCACAGTAGAGAGGTGGTGGAACCTTTAGGAGGCGGAGCCTAGTGGAAGGAAGTTAGGTTATTGGGGGCGTGGTCTTGAAAAAGATACTGGGACCCTTTCCTCTCTGTTTTTATTTCCTGAGTGCCATGAGGTGAGCGGCCGTGTTCCCCCTCCCCCTGCATGCTCTCTGCCATGGAGCTCAGCCCAGCCACAGGCCCAAAAGCGATGGAGCCAGCCTACCATGGACTAAGACCTCTGAATCATGAGCCAAAATTAATCTTTCCTCCTTCTAAGTTGTCTATCTCATGTATTTTTGTCACAGTGATAGAAAGCTGACTAACATAAAGTGGGAAAAGCCATTTTGCATGGAGTTGAACCTAGAACAGGGCTTAATTGTGAGGAATCACCATCCAACTCAGCCTGGGGTCTCCGTCATAATGGGGGTCATCAGGTGACGTCATAATGAATCTGTGAATTTCTGGTTAAGTAAAGGAAAGGCACACTGGGCCCACCCCAGGGAGGGTCCCGGAGGGCCACTAGTCAGGCCTTGCTTCATCTCCTGCAGGGTCTCAAATGGAGTCTCGCTTTGGCCACAGACCAGGTAGGATGGTAGATAGTACTGAGCTAAGTTGTGCCTCTCACGGTGGTGATAGCGAAATGCAAGTGTTTATGTACGCTGTGCGTTTGGTGACCTTATTTTGTATTGTTTTGAGAGAGATCTGTTTTATTCATCATTTTTAATCTGTGCTTTGAGAATTATATGTTCAATGGATATTCTTTTTTGTTGTTTTTGTTTGTTTTTATGGCATTGGGGATGGAAGCCAGGAACCTTTTACCTCCTCACTACACCCTCAGCCCTTTTTATATTTTATTTTGAGACAGGGTTTCACTGAGTTGCTGAGGCTGGCCTCCAACCTCTGATCCTATAATCCTCCTGTCTCAACTTCCCAAGCACTGGGATTACAGGTGTTCGCCACCATGCCCACCTTTTATGGCATTTTTTTTTCTTTTCAGTATTGGGATTAAACCCAGGGACATTGTACCTACAAGCTACACCCCGAACCCTATTTTCTGTTTTATTTTGAGACAGGATCTCACTAAGTTGCTGAGGCTGCCCTCAAACCCATGATCCTCCTGTCTCAGCCTCCCAAGTACTGGGATTATAGGCGTGCACCACAATGTTTGGTTTATATTCAATGGCTAATCATTTGGCAAATACAATTTAATTGGAATCTCTCTCTCTCTCTCTCTCTCTCTCTCTCTCTCTCTCTCTCTCGTTATTTGTATTTTTCAAAAAATACTTAAGGAGATTCACACAAAAGGAAGTAAAGTAGATCTTTCTTTATCTTGAGGAGCCTTCAGTGTGCCAAAAGTTTATTGGTTTAGGTGAGCTGAGAATTCCTATAACCCACACAAAAGCATAGTTGGACATGTGGTTAAGATGAGTGAAAGTACCTTGGAAATAATGGTCAATTTAACCAAGGAGAAAAACCCTGAGTAATTGCCCATGGTCTACCAGCTACTATGATAGTCTCTCTCCCTCTCTCCACCATCCGTGCTCTATTCTTACAGTGCACACCCATAATTAAATAAAAATAGCATTGATATCTGAATCCCACGACCTTGTAAACACCTCAATTATCAGGATACCACAGGCCCTTTCTGAATTTTCATCTCAGCAAGGTATAGTCACCAGTCTTTCCCAGGGACAGTCTACATGACATCGTCACATGTCTTGCCCCCATACAACCTCGGATCACTTAATACGCTCCTGCACCTCATGAGTCCCTAGGAGGAGACTGGATTACAAAGCATTTCCCAAACAGTCGAGCCATGAAACTTTTGTTTCCGGATTATCTCCTGGATTTGGGTTCTGTGGACATCACAGCTGGAAACACAGGCTGATGTGGTTCTCTCCAGAGCAAACATTCTAGTCTTCATCAACAGAGGAAATGGACTATGATCATCTCAAAAAATGAAAAGGCAGATTTGAGCCAGGCGTGGTGGCTCACGCCTGTCATCCCAATACTTGGGAGGTTGAGACAGGAGGATCGCAGGTTCTGGGCCAGCCTCAGCAACTTAGTGAGGCCCTCATTTCAAAATATAAAAGAATGAAAAGGGCCGGGGGTGGAGCTCAGAGGTAGAACCCTCCGCGAGTTCCATCCCCAGTACCACAAAGGGAAAAAAAAGATTTGAAGGCAGGCCACATTGGCTAAGGACTCTGGGCCAGCTAACTTTCCTGACAGGAAACAGAAAACATTGGAGGAGTAATCCCAAGAGATTTGTTGCTGTGATTCCAAGTGAGATATTGGGTGGATGTGGTCTGAGCTCACAAACTTCGCCAAGAGAGCCACATTGTTCCCCATGGTGTCATCTCAGACTCTCCCTTGCCATATGTTTATTCTCCTTCGGGGGAGGAAGGTGTTTCAGCTCCGGGAGCGGCCTTGCCGCGGTGTTCTGAAGCGCTCCCCAGGATCCAGTTAAGGTATTACATAAATGAGCCAGTGATGGCCTCTACATAGTGTGTTATTTCTTCACTGAAGGCTGAAAACTGTTAGCTCAAAATCCCGCCAGTGAGCCAGGCGTGGTGGCGCACGCTTGTAATCCCAGTACTTGGGAGGCTGAGACAGGAGGATCCGGGTTTGCAGCCAGCCTCAGCTACTTAGTGAGGCCCTCTGCAACTTCATGAGACCCTGTTTCAAAATAAAGAATAAAAAATAGGACTGGGGGTGGAGCTCAGAGGTAGAATGTCTCTGAGTTCAATCCCCAGTACCACACACACACACACACACACACACACACACACACACACAAAATTCCCTCCAGTGCCAAAGTCAAATGTTAACACATCCACTCATTTTAAATGTAGCTCCAACCAACAGATTTTTAGACATATAGAACCTACCTGTTTTGAGTACCCCATGAAGCCTCAACCTCCCTCTTCTACCTCTGTGGGCCGGCTATGATGGAGCACGCCTGTAATCCCAGGACTTGGGAGGCTGAGACAGGAGGATCTCAGGTTTGAGGCCAGCCTCAGCAACTTAGCAAGATCTTGGGCAATGTAGCAAGACCCAGTTTCAAAATAAAAAAAAAAATAAAAAGGGTGGGGGTGTAGCTCAGTGGTAGAATGCCCCTGGGTTCAATCCCCAGTACCATAAAAAATTAAAAAAAAATAAATAAAAGATAGAGCCTCGTGGTTATAAGACCTCAAGCTGCTAGGGCCCTTCAGAGTTCTCTGACCCAGGACCTGCTGAGTGACATTGACATTACCTGAACATGTAAGTCCCTCTCGGCTGAAGTCCCTGTCACCAGGAGCTCCCTGCCCCTCAACCCCTCTGGGATGGTGAGCCTGGTGCTCCAACCCCTAGAAAATCTTACACTAAGATGGGCTTCCCTTCGCAAACAATCCTGTCCAAGCACCACCAATAAAATCCTTTGTGTTTTTGTTTTTGCTTCAGTAATGGGGATTGAACTCAGAGGTATTCTACCTCCGAGCTACACCCCCAGCCCTTTTTAAGATAAAATGCTAGCCGGGCGTGGTGGCACACGCTTGTAATCCCAGTACTTGGGAGGCTGTGACAGGAGGATCCGGGTTTGCGGTCAGCCTCAGCTACTTAGTGAGGCCCTCTGCAACTTAGTGAGACCATTTCAAAAGAAAGAGTAAAAAAATAGGGTTGGGGGGTGTAGCTCGGTGGTAGAATGCCCCTGGGTTCCATCCCCAGTACCGCAAAAAAATTTTTTAATTAAAAAAAGATAAAATGCTATAAATTTTGAAACACAGTCTTACTAAGTTGCTGAGGGTCTCAGCTAAATTGCGGAGGCTGATCTTGAATCTGCGATTGTCCTGTCTCAGCCTCCCAAGTACTGGGATTACAGGCGTGTACCACAATGTCTGGTTTATATTCAATGGCTATTATTTGGGCAAATACAATTTAATTGGAATCAATCTCTTTCTCTCTATATATAATATATATAGCATATAATATATAATTTATATTATTTGTATTTTTTGCGGTACTGGGGATTGAACGAAGGGGCATTCTACCTCCGAGCTACACCCCCAGCCCTATTTTTATTCTTTATATTGAAACAGGGTCTCACTAAGTTGGGGAGGGCCTCTCTAAGTAGCGGAGGCTGGCCGTGAACCTGTGATCCTCCTGTCTCAGCCTCCCAAGTACTGGGATTACAAGCATGCGTCACCACGCCCAGCTTATTATTTGTATTTTTTAAAAAATACTTCAAGAGATTCAGACAAAAGGAAGCGATCTAGATCTTTCTTTATCTGTGCTCGGTTGATCATTGTGTTTTACTGCCGCTTGTTGTCAAAGTCCCCAGAGTCCCTTGATTAAACCCCCACTTCTGGACAGGGAGAGGTGGGATGCAGAGGAATACTGGAGCTGGGGCAGAGACACCCAATGATGTCCCAAGGTGCTTGTGTGCAAAGAGGGACAGGAAACCCTCCAGTGTAAGAGAGGCACCCTGGTGGTATCACCCCACAGGCCACCCAGGCTTCCTCAATAACCCAGCTGCAGGGTTTCCCCCTGAGAACCCGGGGTGACAGTGGTTGACCGGATGGCCGTGGTCCACAGGCACCTCAAGTGTCCTTTGAAAAAGAACCTTTATGCCGGGCGTGGTGGCACACACTTGTAATCCCAGTACTTGGGAGGCTGAGACCGGAGGATCCAGGTTCGCAGCCAGCCTCAGCTACTTAGTGAGACCCTCCGCAACTTAGTGAGACCCTGTTTCAAAATAAAGAATAAAAAATAGGGCTGGGGGTAGAGCTCGGAGGTAGAATGCCCCTGGGTTCAATCCCCAGTACCACAAAAAAAGAAAAAAAAAAGAAAAATAACTTTTATGACGTCAGACTGAGGAACAAGACCTGTGATGAGGCTGGACGCGTGGGCCACCCAGCTCGACAACTGTGTCAGACAGTCCCCTGGACACACACCCGTGCTGAGGCCAGTGGCGGTCCACCGGGGGCTGCACTTGGCACACAGAGGCTACTCTCCCACTCCAGGGACCAAGGGAGCCATATTTCATTCTAGAATCTCAGCATCTGACTTTCAACCCTTTCCCCTTCCCCGCCTGCTCTCTGTGAATACCTTAGCAACTGCACACTGTCTACACCTGCGGTGGCTTCTATAAAGGAAACCAGCGCCATCCAGTTCCCTTTACTAAGGTCAGTGGACTTTGCTGGCTTCTTTGGCACCGAGAGAGTAACCAGAACGTGGCTAAGTGTGTTTGGCACCCCACACCATCCGCAGGCGGAATCAGACTCTGGGAGAAATGGATTTGAACGTTGTAAACTCCACTCTGTGAAGAGAAGGAAAACCGAAGGCCTCTTGCACAATATTGATTCAATCAGTACTTACTGAGCAGAGAGCATGGGCCAGGAGCAAGCAGTATTACCCAGTCCTTTTGACCTCCATTAGAGTGCAAAGGTAGCCACAAATACTTCTGAGCCCAATGTGCAGGGCCCCTTGCAACTCAGCTTTTCTGTTTTCTTCATCAAGAGAAGGAGTCTCTTTCCCCTTTCTTTGACGTTAGACTTGGCCATGCTTTCGCTAATGTGGTATTAACAGTGTGATGTAAGCAAGAGTTTGTAAAACTGCTGTTCACTGGGGCTTGCTTTCTTGCTGGCAGGGACCCTTCCTCCATCATTGTAACAAGCCCAGGCAAGCTGCTGGATAATGAGAGGCAAAGCCGATAGAGATCCCAACCACCCAGCCAACTGAGCTAAGGACCTAGACATGTGAACCACCCAAGGAGAGAAACTCAGAGCTTGGCCTGAGCCAGAAGGAATGGCAAAGAAATCCCAGCCATCCCCTGGAATTGTGAGAGTCAATAATTTGCCATTTTAAGCCAGTAAATTTTGGGGTGATTTGTTACACAGCAAAAGCTAGCTGATACATCAAAAATCCTAGAACTGGGGTTAGATACCAATCGTGTTATATTTAGAAACAGGAGTCTGTGCCACCCAGGGTACAGACATATCCCCTGCAATAGCAAATTGACTTCCACTTGCTCCTGGGTCTCTGAGGCCTGGGAAGTTGATTTGAATGGTTGTCTCAGCTGCATTTCCACAATAGGAGAGTGGTAAATCCAGAGAGATTGAGAAGAATCCCGAGGCTCTGTGGGAATCACTTGACTATAGAAATTCTCAGGCATTTTTCTGAGACTCCTGTGGTTCTGTGGAAAATCCTACAAATCTGGAAAGAGTCCTCTGAGTTTTGGAGTGATCTGAGGTGCCATTTAAAGCAAGACTTGTCAAACTAACTGTGGTGAGCCCCTCTGTCTGCTTGTTCTCCATTTCTTATTACTCAGTCAGTCACATGATCTACAGGACATGGGGAACAGACATGCTCACCGATGAAGTACATGGAGACCATGGGACATTAGAGTGCTATAAAAGTGTCTGAATTCTTACTCTCTGTGTCTGTAAGTATCTCACAGCAGACCTGTAACAGTATGGTTCAGCTTCTGTCTGATGTGCAGCCCACACTTTAAACAGCCTTGCTGTAGGGTAAGTTGAGGCTGGCCCTGCAAGTGTGTAGCCTCAGGCCTAGAACCATGAACTCTCATCTACAGCACAAACTATTAACATTTTTCTTTGAGCGCTGACCCAAATGGAATTCCTTCAGTCCCCAGTGCAAGGACTACAGGAAATCAAATAGGACAAAAACTTTTATAAAGAGTAGATTCCTTGTTTAGGAAGGTTTCTGAGTAACAAAAATAGGAACACTTGACAGCACCTTGTTGGCTAAAAAAAATAAATAGTTGGAGTAGGAGGCACTGTTCCTCAACCACCTGTGAGCCACAGTCCTGATGGCAGGTTCTCTCCTGAAAGCTGCTTCAGGGATCTCTGGTGACATATTCTCGAGGAGTTACAGGACTGAGGCCACCCCAGAGTCGGCTGGAGTTCCTGTCCCACCCTGGCTCTCTGTGCTGCGGCCAAGTGATTTTTACCAACACAGTATTGCACACTAAGGGCTCCATGGAGCACACTAAATATTTGTTGGGGGAGGGGAGAAAAAGTTCAAGGGAGATTTCTTGATAGATATATAAAACAATTCTAAAGGAACTGAGAAGTGCTACAGTCAACAATCGACAAAGCAGAACAAAGTAGAAACTTGTTTATAGACTGTTTATTAGCCGATTAAAATCCTTTTCTCCTATAATCCAAAATGTAGCATGATGGCACTTTGAACTATTACCCCAAATGCTTTCTTTGTTGTGCAGCAAAAGCTAGCTGATACATCAACAATCCTAGAATTAAAATCCTTTTCTCTATAATCCAAAATGTAGCATGATGGCACTTTGAACTATTACCCCAAATGCTTTCTTTGTTATGTAGCAAAAGCTACCTGATACATCAACAATCCTAGAATTAAAATCCTTTTCTCTATAATCCAAAAGGTAGCATGATGGCACTTTGAACTATTACCCCAAACGCTTTCTTTGTTACACAGCGAAAGCTATCTGACACATCAACAATCCTAGATCTGAGATTAGATACCACTCATGCTATATTTAGAAATAGGACTCTAGCCATCCAGAGCAGAGACAATGTCCCCCGTGGTAGCAAATTGACTTCCACTTGCTCCTGGGACTCGAATCTAGAAAATGTTATGGCTAGGTTACTTTTTGGTATTTCTGATACATGTGCTCTATCCATCAGCCCTCTGCACTGGCTCTTCTCATTGCCAGAAGTACTCTTGTGGTCTCCATCTCCTCTCTGGCTGTCATTTGGTTTTCAGGTCATTTATGGTTCGCATCCCTCAAAAGGTCATGTGTTGGAACCTTAATTCCTCAACGCAACTGTGTTGGGACATGGGGCCTCTTAAGAGGAGTTTGGGTCACGGAGACGGGGCCCTTATGAATAGATTAATGCTTTTCTTGGGGTAGTAAGTTCTCCCTCTTGTAGGATTGGATTAGTTGCCACAAGATAAAGCAAATTGTTATAAATCAAGGCTGCTTTTCCTGTTGTATCTATTTTGCACGTACCCACCTGCCCTTCTGCTTCCCAACATTCATTAAAGTAGAATGAGTCCCTCGCCATGGGCAGACACCCAATCTCAGACTTCCCAGCTCCCCGAACCATGAGCTGAAACAAACCTCTTTTCTTTATAAGTTACCCAGTCTTGGGTATTCTATTATAGCAATAGAAAACTGACTAAGACAAAGTCTCAGTTTATTATTATTTTTTTCAAAAAGTTCCCAAACTCCTCCTTGGTTAATAATCCATCCCCAACGAGATAGGACTCCAGATGTATGTATTGACACCAGGCTCAACAAAACTATCTGGGCCAAAGGAATAAGGCATGTCTCATATTGTATCCCTGCGCAGTTGTCCAGAAAATGGAACAGGCATGACAATTCCCCCAAACAAGCGCTCTACTTGGGTAGCCTATGTCCCTGTCACCTCTTTCAAAAATCTACAGTTAGCCGGGCATGGTGACGCAGACCTACAATCCCAGTACTTGGGAGGCTGAGACAGGAAGATCACAGGTTCAAGGCCAGCCTCCACAACTTAGCAAGACCCTGTTTTCATAAATAGCAAATAAAAAGGGCTGGGGGTGTAGCTCAGAGGTAGAGGGCCCCTGGGTTCAATCCCCAGTACCAAAAGAGAAAAGAAAAAAAAGTGTGTCTCTTATAGTTCCGAGCAGAAGGTAAGAGACCCTGTGTGGCCCAGCCGTGTCAGTCACGTGTCCTGGACCAAAGGATTTTTTTTTTTTTTTTGCCAGTGTTCTTACGCAACATGAAACTGAAAACATTATAATCCTGTCAGCTGACAGGACCGGGATGGTGTGCTAGAATCCTGCGCCAGGTTATTCTCCACACGGAGGTAGTTGCTGGCTGAGATGGGGTGGGGCACCTCAGGCTGGCCGCTGACTTCCGGCACAGCTAGACCTAGAGAAAGAACGAGAGCGGATGTAAACGAAGGTTTACTGTAAGACGGAATGTTCTTAAGTAAACCTCCTTTCTCTCCTCTGTTTCTATGTGTTACAACCAAAATGCCTAGCTGGCACTCCTAGACGTGTGTGTGTGTGTGTGTGTGTGTGTGTGTGTGTGTGTGGTACTGGTGACTGAATCCAAGGGAGTTGTACATCTAAGCTATGCCACAGCCCTATTTTATTTTATTTTACTTTATTTTATTTTACTTTACTTTATTTTGAAACAGGGTTTTACTAAATTGCTGAGGGTTCTGCTGAGTTGCTGAGGCTGGCCTTGAACCTGTGATCCCGTCCTCCTGCCTCAGCCTCCCAAGTACTGGGATTACAGGTGTGCACCAGCACGCCTCGCTACTGCTGGATTTTAACACCTCTTGAAGTCATAACATAGTCACTTTTAGGTTACGATGTTCAGCGGGCGTGCTTCTGCTTTGTCAGGTTTCCTGGTGGTGGCCCGTGAAAGCAGCTCCGCAAGGGAGGATCCTGAGGGAGGATCACAGGGATGGGATCCGGATGGGACCAGATGAGGAGGGAGGGGCTGGGAGGAGGTGTGGCCTGGCGTGGGGCTGCTGCTGGGCTTTCTGTGGAGGCCGCTGACACTTCGGTAGAGGACACCAGGAGCTAAGAAGGAAGACGCTAAGTCATTTAGAGAGCACCAAAGTGTTCCAGGCCCTAGCCACCTCATGCGCTATTTCTCTTTCCTTCTTTCCTTCTCTCCTTCCTCCCTCCCTATCTCCCTCCCTCCCTCCTTTCCTTCCTTCCTTCCTTCCATCCCTCCCTCCTTCCTTCCTTCTGTCCCTTCCTCCCCCCTCCCTCCCTCCCTTTCCTTCCTCCCTCCCTCGCTTCCTTCCTTCCATCCTTCCTTCCTTCTTTCTTTCCATCCTTCCTTCCTTCTTCCCTCCCTCCTTTCTTCCTTCTGTACTGGGAATTGAACCCAGGAGCACTTTATCTCCAAGTTACACCCCCAGCTCTTTTTTTTTTTAAATTTTGAAACAGGGTCTTGCTAAGTTGCTGAAGGCCTCACTAAGTAGCTGAGGCTGGCCTCCAACCTGCGATCCTCTGGTCTCAGCCTCCCCAGTACTGGGATCATAGGCGTGTACCACTGCACCCAGATTGAATACACTATTTCTTATACACTTCACAGGAGCTTCATAATCCCATGGAAACAGAGGCTCAGGGAAATTCAGTGAAATGCCCCAAAGTTGCACAGTTATTATGTTCTTATAAAAAAAAAAGTACAACTACGATTCCATGGACGTCCCCTCTAAGTCACCTTTTCACTCACTAATGATCCAATTAAAAAGTAATTTTCCCTTAAGCTTTTTTTCGTGGAAAAAAAAATTTTTTTTTTTAGTACTAGGGATTTGGACCCAGGGGCATTCTACCTCCGAACTATACCCCCAGCCCTATTTTATTTATTAGCTTTTTAATTTTGAAAAAGGTATCTCTAAGTTGCTGAGTGTCTTGCTAAGTTGCTGAGGCTGGCCTCAAACCTACAATTCTCCCATTTCAGCCTTCCAAGTAAAGGGATTACAGGCGCATGCCACTCTATCTGGTATGTCCTCTGTTTTGCCCATTATCCTCAGATCCTACTGCCTCCCTAGAACTGATGTTAATTTATTTCTCTCTCTCTCTCTCTTCCTTCCTTCCTCTCCTCTCCTCTCCTCTCCTTTCTTCTTCTCTCCTCTCCTCTCCTCTCCTCTCCTCTCCTCTCCTCTCCTCTCCTCTCCTTTCTTCTCCTCTCCTCTCCTCTCCTCTCCTCTCCTCTCCTTTTCTTTTCTTTCCTTTTCTTTCTTGTACTGGCGATTGAACCCAGGGGCATTCAACCTCTGAGCTACACCCCCAGCTCTTTTTATTTTTTTAGTTTTGAAACACGGTCTCATGAAGTTCCAGGGGGCCTCGCTGAGTAATTGTCTTTTATCCTCTTACACCACCCTCTTTGCTCAGTATGTTACTTTGAGTTAAAAGAGTCAGCATGGAATCGGGGAGTCTCTCAGCCCATAAGAATGCCCGCAGCCCTTTCAGGACTGACGCCATCTGAAGCAGCTGGAGCCGTGGACAGGCCCCCCCGCCATCAGACCAGCCGTCTGTCCAGTGACCCAAAGATGCCTTTTGACGAGTAGAAGTGTGATACTCAGCAGTTCCCAGAGGCCTAAGCTGGCACAGCAGCCCTCCATTTCCATCTCAACAGATACAAGGCCACTAGGAAAGTAACTTTTTGAACAATATGGTTTCTTCTCCCTGCATGTCACCCACCATCTTTTTTTTTTTTTTTTTGCAGTACCAGGGATGGAACCCAGGGGCATTCTACCTCCAAGCTACACCCCAGCCCTATTTTTTGTTCTTTATTTTTATTTATTTATTTATTTATTTATTTATTATTTTTGGGGGGCGGTACCGGGGATCAAACCCAGGGGCATTCTACCTCCGAGCCATACCCCCAGGGGCATTCTACCTCCGAGCCATACCCCCAGCCCTATTTTTTGTTCTTTCTTTCTTTATTTAATTTATTATTATTATTATTATTATTATTATTATTATTATTATTTGGCAGTACTGGGGATTGAACCCAGGGGCATTCTACCTCCAAGCTACACCCCAGCCCTATTTTTTATTCTTTATTTTGAAACAGGGTCTCACTAAGTTGCAGAGGGTCTCACTAAGGAGCTGAGGCTGGCCACGAACCCGGATGCTCCGGTCTCAGCCTCCCAAGTACTGGGATGACAAGCGTGCACCACCATGCCCGGCTTCACCCACCATCTTCCCTGGAAAAAAGACGTGTAAAACGATGACGGAGACAGACCTCAAACCAGGCCACAAACCGACTAAACATAGAAAGTAGTGGAAATCTTCCCGCGTGGCTAAAATAAGCTTCTGTGGGCTGGCTGGGAACAAAACTATCGCTTAAAACTGATTCTATGGAAAATGATATTATAAGGGCCAGCAGTAGGCTTATGGACGTTTCTTGCAATTATTCCCAGAAATTATCTATATTGAACAATCTGAAACTGGCAAATTAAAGGTCGATCTACCCCATACCTTGTATTAAAATCATATTTCAAACTCCATATAACCTCAGGATAGAAGAAACCTATAGCAACCAGCCAACATTGATTAAAAAGATGGGAAAGTCATTTACTGTCTCCTGTAACTGCAAAAATCCTCTACACAAGTATAGTCTAATAGAAATGTAGTATGAGCCATGTATGTAAATTAAAAACTTCTTTTTTTGTGGTGCTGGGATTGAACCCAAGGGCATTCTACCTCCGAGCTATACCCCCAGCCCTATTTTTTATTCTTTATTTTGAAACAGGGTCTCACTAAGTTACAGAGGGCCTCACTAAGTAGCTGAGGCTGGCCTCAAACCCGGATCCTCTAGTCTCAGCCTCCCAAGTACTGGGATTACAAGTGTGCATCACCACGCCCGGCTAAATTAAAAACTTCTGAAAGTCACATTATAAAAAGTAAAACATTAGCTATAGTTTGGATCTTGAATGTCCCCCAAAGGCCCATGTATTAAAAGTGTGGTCCCGTAGGGCACAGTGGCACACGCCTGTAATCCTAGTACTTGGGAGGCTGAGACAAGAGGATCGCAGGTTTGAGGCCAGCCTAAGCAACTTAGTGAGGCCCTCCACAACTTATTGAGATCCTGTTTCAAAATAAAAAATAAAAAGGGCTGGGAGTGTAGCTCAGAGGTAGAACACCCTGAGGTTCAATCCCCAGTACCACCAAAAAAAAAGAAGAAAAAAAAAGCTTTGTCCCCAGTAATGTGCTATTAGGAGGTTGTGGAGCCTTTAAGAAGTGAGGCCTCAAGAGAGGTGTTTAGGTTATTGCAGGCGTGGCCCTGGAAGGGGATCGTGATATCCCAGCACCCTCCTCACTCTTTTTCTGCTTCCTGGATATGAAGTGAGGGTTTTTCTCCACCACATACCATAACTGTGATGTCCTGCTTCACCACAGGCCCACAGACAACAGGGGCCAATGATACTGAACTGAAGCTCCAAAACCATGAGCCAAAATGAATCTTTTGTTAAAAAGCTGGTTGTCTCAGGTGTTTTGTTATAGTAACAGAAAGCTGACTAACACAAAGAGTAGCATTCATTTTAATAATACATTGTATTTAATCCAATTATGTCCAAAGTAATTTTTTTTTTTTTTTTTGCTGGTACCGGGGATTGAACCCAGGGGCATTCTACCTCCAAGCTACACCCCTCCCCCCAGCCCTATTTTTTATTCTTTATCTTGAAACAGGGTCTCACTAAGTTGTGGAGGGCCTCACTAAGTAGCTGAGGCTGGCCGCAAACCCGGATCCTCGTGTCTCAGCCTCCCAAGTACTGGGATTACAAGCGTGCACCACCACACCTGGCTCAAAGTAATTTCAACATGTAATTAGTATAAAGATACTGAAGTGTTTTGTCCCCTTTTGCACTGTCTTCAAAATTCAATGTGTATTTTGCACTTATAGTGTATCTCAATGTGGCTAGCCACCTTCCTTCCTTCCTTCCTTTCTTTCTTTTCCTTTCCTCTTTCTTTCCTTTCTTTCTTTCTTTCTTTCTTTCTTTCTTTCTTTCTTTCTTTCTTTCATTTATCTAGGTGCTAGGAATTGAACCCATTTGCATTCTACCTCTGAGCTACACCCACAGCCCTTTTTTTATTTTGTTTTGAAACAAGGGTTCTCACCCAGTTACCACATGCTAGCCTCAAACCTGTGAGCCTCTTATCTCAGCCTCCACACCCTGCTTATTTGGGGCAATTTGAATAGTTTGCATTGATGTCGTATTTTTCGTGGTCCTTGTGCTTCCGTCTCATGGATCCGTGGCGTATCATTTTCATCGCATTTGAAAGCTGTCAACCATTATTTGTTCAAATATTTTCCCCATCCCTTCCCTATGCACCTTTCCCTTCTCCCTTGGAGACTGGAAATACATGCATGTTGTACAATTTGGAGTTATCCTGTGGCACATGGACACCCTTTGCCTTTTTTAAAAATTGATTCTTTATGTGCTTCACCTGAGAAACTTTCAATGGATATGTCTTCTAGTGTGCTAATGTTTTCTTCTACTAGGGCTAGTCTATCATTAATTTTACCCCGTGCATTTTTTCATCTCAGATATTATAGCTTTTATTTCTCTATGTTTGATTCTTTTGTTATATAGTTGTTCCTCCATATCCACACAGGATTGGCTCTCGGACTCCTTGAATACCAAATCCCACATATGATATAAAATCTTCTAGTATTTGTGTATAACCTATGCACATCCTCCTGTGTACTTTTATTTTGTATGTGGTGCCGGGGATTGAACCCAGGGGTGCTCTACCACTGAGCTACAGCCCCAGGCTTTTTACTTTTTTACTTTGAGTCAAGGTCTCACCAAGTTGCCCAGACTGGCCTTAAACTTCAGATCCTTCTGTCTCAGCCTCCCAAGTACTGGAATGACAGGTGTAGGCCACTGCACCTACCTTTTCCTGTGTACTTTCAATCACCTCTAGTTTACTTGTGACACTAAGTACAATGTAAATGCTATGTAAATAGATGTTATATTATATTGGTTAGGGAATAATGACAATTAAAAAAAGCCAATACATGTTCAACATTGATGCAATTTTTAAAAAATATTGTGAGTGCATAGTTGGTTAAATCTATGCAGCAGACTGTGTATATTCTATGTCTCTACTTAACTTTTTCAACATATTGAATACATTCATAACTGTTTTAACATCCTTGTCTGCTATTTCTAACATGGGTGTTAGTTCTGGGTTTATTTCAATTATTTGATTTTCTCCTCACTGTGGGTCATTTTTCCTATTTCTTTGCCAAAAAAAGTGTGTGCGTGTGTGTGTGTGTGTGTGTGTGTGTGTGTGTGTGTGTGTGTGTACCGGGGATTGAACCCAGGAACTTGCACATGCTAGATAAACATTCTACCACTGAGATACATCCCCACTCCAGCCCTCCCTTTTCTTCAGAAAGGGTCTTGCTAAGTTGTAGAAGCTGGCCTCAAATTTGGGATCCTCCTGCTTCAGCCTCCTGAGTAGCTGGGATGATAGGCATGTACCACCACACCCAGCTCAAGCCTTATAATAGTCATTGTATACCAGACAATGTGAATTATACTTTGTTGGGTGTTATATTTCTTTTTTTGTCTTACTATATAATCTAAATATCCTTAAGCTTTTTTATGATACAATTAAATTACTTGGAAACAGTTTGATCCTTTCTGGTTCTCCTTTTCAGATTTGTTAGGCAGATCAGAACTGGATTTAGTCTAGAGCTGATTGTTGCCCACCGCTGAGGCGAGACCCTTCTGATGACTCTGTTCAATGATCGGTTTCTGCCAGGCGTGGTGGCGCATGCCTGTAATCCCAGTACTTGGGATTAAGTAAGTAAACTAAGATAGAAGGAGTGCAGGTTCAAAGTCAACCTCAACAATTTAGTGAGATTCTCAGCAACTCAGTGAGACCCTATTTCAAAATATAATAGACTTATGGTTGGGAGGTAAAATTATGAGTTTCTCCCATTCAGACAGTGGGAATAGAACCTTCCTGTTCATGAAGGATTCTCTCTCTCTCTCTTTTCTTAGTGGTTCTCTACCTCTGAGCTACATGCCCAGCCCATTTTATTTATTTACATTCATTTTTAATTTTGAAACAGGGTCTCACCAAGTTACTGAAGGTCTCACTTATTTGCTGAGGCTGGCCTCGAACTTGCAAATCCTCCTGTCTCAGCCTCCCAAGTCCTGGGATGACAGGTGTGCACCACCACGCCCAGGTCATGGAAGATACTATCTGAGTACATTATGATTTCCCCTCTTGGTGTCCACCAATCCAGCGTCTTCTTTTTTTCAAAATGTTTCTGTTTCTGCTGAAGAGTGATTGTTCCTTCAGAAAGATTTTAATTCCCCCTCATGTCTGGCATGATCCCCTGTAGCTGGCTTCTGTCTCAGGTGGCTTTTCATGATGCTGAGATACTATTATACCACATGAAGGCGAAAATATGCTCGTGGGTACCATAGAGAACCAAGCAGAAGTCAGCTAAGTCCCTTTTTTTTTTTTTGCAGTACCGGGGATTGAACCCAGGGGTGTTCTACCTCCGCGCTACGCCCCCGGCCCTATTTTTTATACTTCATTTTGAAACCGGTCTCACGAAGTTGCGGAGGGCCTCACTAGGTAGAGAGAGACAGGGAGAAAGAGAGAGAGAGAGAGCTGAGGCTGGCCGCAAACCCGGATCCTCCGGTCTCCGCCTCCCAAAGTACTGGGATTACAAGCGTGCGCCACCACGCCTGGCTTTGCTAAGTCCCTTGATTGCTTGGTGACCCATCCCTGTCCCTGTCCCTACTTAATACCCTCAAGCCCATACATTTCACACACTGCCTGAGCCAACCAGTTCACACTGAGCCTCAGCACAATTGAGCACTGCGTGTCACAGACCTGGGGAACCGCTCAGACTGCTGACACCATCAATACTGAATTCACTGTCATCGACCTAATTCTTTCTTCCTGCATTTACTTCTGCATTTTTTTCTCTACTGGATTCTTCCTTCTAGGCTGTAAGCCTATGGGAGACTAGGGCTCGCCCTACCATTTCTGTATTCCTATGCTAATTATAGTCCCTGGCATAAAAGAGGTATTTGTTGAATGAATGAATGAATGAGTAGTTTGAAAAACATGCAATTCTCTCTGGGCGTGGTGGCTCATGCTTGTAATCCCAGTACTTTGGGAGGCGGAGACCGGAGGATCCAGGTTCGCGGCCAGCCTCAGCTCTCTCTCTCTCTCTCTCTCTCTCTCTCCCTCTCTCTCTCCCCCTCTCTCCTTAGTGAGGCCCTCCGCAACTTCGTGAGACCTGTTTTCAAAATAAAGCATAAAAAAATAGGGCCGGGGGCATAGCGCGGAGGTAGAACGCTCCTGGGGTCAATCCCCGGTACCGCAAAAAAAAAAAAAAAAAAAGAAAAGAAAAACATGCAATTCTCTATTTCTCCATGTATTGGTAGGACCCTTGCACTGTGACAGCCCCGTGTTTAGATGCATCACACTCTGACTGTTAAACATTGCTTTGGATTTCTTGACAGCTCATTTGTTGATATTATTTCAAACATTTTAAGTTTCCACCCTAATGACTCATCTAATGTCTGTTCTGTCATTTAGACTTCATTAGACTTGGATTTTAAAAAAAATGAAGAAGAATCCAGTACCATCGTATCATAGAATATCTCATGAATGCCTAGTGTACTTAAACGTCTCTTGGGAGGTGTGATGGTTAATCTGGATTGTCAACTTTATTTTTTTATATTTATTTATTTATTTACTTATTTTTGTGGTACTGGGGATTGAACCCAGGGGCATTCTACCTCTGAGCTACACCCCCAGTCCTATTTTTTTTATTCTTTATTTTGAAACAGGGTCTCACTAAGTTGCGGAGGGCCTCACTAAGTAGCTGAGGCTGGCCATGAACCTGCAATCCTCCTGTCTCAGCCTCCCAAGTACTGGGATTACAAGCGTGTGCTGCCATGCCCAGCTGCAAGTTCTATTCTTCCTGAGTGAAGGCGTGTCTGCTCTTGCCTGGAGATATTCGACTTCATCTCCTTCGTCCTTCTTTTTTTTTTTTTTTTTTTTTTTTTTTTTTTTTTGCGGTACCGGGGTTTGAACCCAGGGGCGTTCTACCTCCGAGCTACACCCTCGGCCCTATTTTTTATACTTTATTTTGAAACCGGGTCTCACGAAGTTGCGGAGGGCCTCACTAAGTAGCTGAGGCTGGCCGCAAACCCGGATCCTCCGATCTCTGCCTCCCAAGTACTGGGATTACAAGCGTGTGCCACCACGCCCGGCTTCCTTCGTCCTTCTAACTGGACCCTCATCAACGTTCCTCCATGGAGTCTCCTGACCTGTCCACCTTGGACGGGGACTGCATCCTTGGTGGCTCCTATTCTGAGACTCCAGCTCTTGGACCGCTGGACTGGCCACTGGTTCCTCCAGGTCTCTGGGTTCAGGTGGCCACTTGGGACTACACCCCTTCTGAGTGTAAGCTGATTTGATAAACCCCCTTTTATGATATACGTATCCTGTGAATTCCGTTAATCTAGAGAACAAGAGGACTTCAGGTCATAATCAACTCACCACCTGAATGTTTCTTATATGTGGGAACTTTGAGGGTTTTCCGATGGCAAAGTCCCTTTTTTGCTTTTCAATCTGATTAAAAACTTGGACGCTGTACTAATGGACAGTCCCACCAGCAATGTCTAAGCGTTCCTCTTCCCCCACACCCTCAGCAGCATTTGCTATTATTGGTATTCTTGAAGATTGCCGTTCTTACTGGAGTGAGATGAAATCTCAGGGCAGTTTTGATTTGCACTACCCTGATTGCTAAGGATGTTGGACATTTTTTTCTTCATATATCTGTTGGCTGTTTGTATGTCTTCTTTGGAGAAGTGTCTAGTTCAAGAGCCCGTTTATTGATTGGGTTATTTGGGGGGTTTATTTTGGTGTTAAGTTTTCTGAGTTCCTATGGATTCTGGATATTAATCCTCTGTCAGAGATTGAAGATTTTAAAGATGGCAAAGATTTTCTACCATCACTAGGCTCTGTCTTCATGCTCTTGATTGTTTCCTTTGCTGTGCAGAAGCTTTTTTTAATTTGATGCCACCCCATTTATTAATTCTTAGTGTATGGAGGTTCCTCAGAAGACTAAGAATGGAGCCTCCATGTGACCCAGCTATACCTCTTCTCGGTATCTTTCCAAAAGAACTAAAGTCAGAATATTACAGTGTTGCATGCATACCCATGTTCATAGCAGCACAAGTCATAATGGCCAAGTTATGAAACCAACCTAGATGTCTGTCAATAGATGAATGGATAATTAAAATGTGGTCTATATACACAATGGAATTCTACTACTCGGCCATAAAGAAGAACAAAATCATGTCATTTGGAGAGCGGATGGGACTGGAGAGCTTCATGCTAAAGGAGATGAGCTGGATTCAGAAAATCAAGGGCTGAATGTTTTCTCTCGTATGTGGAATCTAGAGAGATCGAAGGAAGGAAGGAAGGAAGGAAGGAAGGAAGGAAAAAGACCTTGTGAAAATTAGGAGACAGACCAGTCAAGTAGTGGAAGGGGATCAGGGGAGGCTGGAAGGGAGGGATAGGGGAGGTAGGAGGAAGTAAAAAGACCAAATAATGCTATGTGCATATATGAATGTATCACTATCAATCTCATTATCATGTACAATTACAATGCATCAATAATTTTTTAAAAAACCTTAGAGGGCATCCATATGAAAACACATCTTTCTTCTCCCCTCCTCCTCCTCTTCCTCCTCCTCCTCCTCCTCCTCCTCC